>JAFFZY010000033.1:0-62751 GCA_018397935.1 Propsilocerus akamusi
AATTGTGATATGTTATCTTACTATACATTAAATAATATGTTATCTTACTAAAAAATGGAATTCTCACGTTTCGATTTTGGACTGTTGGACCTTTGCTTTGATCACCCAGTGACGCTCATATTATTAGCAGTAACAGTTATTTGAACAAAGTGAATTTCGGCATTGCATCAAAATTATGGGCTACAATAAACCTCTAGACTTAATCTGAATTCTTACTGAAAAGGAAGCTGAAAAGAAGTGATAAACGCAGGTGTAAATGATGTAAAGAAATTCAAACAAACAATATTTCTCTTGTTTCATGATAGCGTTTATTTATAATTAATAAATACACTTCTCCACCGAAAAAAAAAAGACATTTTTTCTTATTGGTTTAATATAAACTGCATTTCTCGTAATTATGATAACCGTTTAGTTATACAAGTGAATTTTCCTCGGCCACAAACTGTTACTTCATTCCAAAAAAAAATAAATAAAAATATTATAATCTATTATGTTCTATTATTACCATTGTCGAAAGAAGAGTCTAATGTTTTCTCTTTTTTCCTAATTTAAGAGATTTGTTATGAATGAAACTAAAGGCGATGGAATAAAATAATTAGAATATTAACGATCATCTACAATACTTTTTCACATTCGCACCTGTCTCTACATGAATTTCTTAATATTTCAGTTATTTTAATTTTCTTTTTAAACATTTTAATGAATTTTTAAAACCGTGAAAAGCTATACAGCTTTAGTGATGTGACATGCAATGATTAACCATCAAATAAGAGAGCGAGTTACATCTTGTATACATTTTAAGTATCTTTTTTTGTTTTTCCTTCTTCTTTTTACATCTTGATTTAAGTTTTCTCATTTATTCAACAGACAACGCTTTGTTTTGTTTATGATTGTTAAAGGAATAAACTTTTTTTTATGTGGTTAAAGATGGCAATACCGGAACCACTGAGAAATCTAACATTGTCGTGTGTCATCGACGAGCCACCATTAAATTTTGTTGAATGAAAATAATTTCTATAAGTTCTTTCCGACATTGTGATTCATCATTAACATCTTATTTGTTTGTATACGAAACAGCCACGAAAAATCATCATTAAAAATGTTAACTGATACACTTTATTGATACAATCGGCAAGAAAGAATCCAGTGATTAAATTAAATTAAATCCACACATTAAATTCATTGTTCGAAGCAAAAAATGATGGCTCAATATTGCGCTTTTATCATTAAATGATTTGTGTGTAAAATAAAAACAGCTTTGCGCAATTAATTATTAACTAAAAATATATCTCTGCTTCTTCATTCTCTAACTATGAATCAGCAAAAATCTCAGCTCTGTAAATGTTAGCTTTAAAATGTTATGTATGCATGTTGTTTTTTTTTTCTCGTTATCGACTAATGATTGTTTATTAGAATATAGTTCTCTTGTTGGTTGATGGTGGATGAGGCAGATGGTCAGAGTTGAAAACAACAAAACTTGAAAGGAAAACTGATCAAATTATTGTCTACAAGGTTGCATTGCATCATTATGTATTTTGCAATTTACTTTCTTTATCATCATTAAATTAATATAATTCAAAAATGAGCTGTAGTACTATTTGCTGTACTTGAAAGTCGATCATAAGGACATTGTGATTTAAACAGCCCGCAAGAAAATGAGTTTTGCTAGGTTAGTGTTGGCTACATATATATCATGTCCTAAATTGATCAGGTTTACGATTGGCTGAGAGAAAATGAAAAAAATGAAACAAAACACATTCTAGGAGTGACATTTTTTTTGCGTTAGATTATAACTTTTTGATAATTATTTCCTTTTCGAACATTCTGAACAAATTATTACAAAAAATATTGTTAATGAACTTAATAGTTAAAATACATCTTAGCGATAGATTTTTGTAACAAATTATAAAATAGGGGAAATTCTTCTAAATTCTTCCTAACATCATTTTTCTGATTAATTGGTTTTTCAATTGAAATAGTCATGCCTAACTGTACTTTTTTACTTTAATAAGAATATTTGTTCTTTTTAATCTTTTTTTTTTTTATTAAGACAGTCGTTCCTAATTGTAGTAGCAAGACTATATGTTTATGTTGAAGAACTTTAAATGAAATAAATCACGCGTCAATAAATTAACAGGCATTGGAACATAAATAAATATTTTAGTATCGATAAATAAAGGATTGGGATGCAAACGTTCTTATCTTTCGTCTTAAAAATTTGATAGTTCATGCCGTTTTTTCTGTTGCATTTTTTTGCCTTAATTTGTAAAAATGGTTGACGAGCGACATCAAAAATGATTTTTTTTTTTCTAGAAAATCTTACGAATTGTAGTTGCGTGAAATTGAGAATTATTATTTTTATATTATATTGGAACACGCATTTTCGTTTGTGGTTTTTTGGCTTTCGTCGACACCATCGAATGACACGTTAATGAAATCAGCAAATGTTCCATACCCTTGCCGAATGCATCTTCAGTGGTGCCCTTTGACAACTCGTTCCAGTTTTGCAATGGATTGATCCAAACATTCGGCTTTACAACTGCTGCAGCAGTAGATGATGGTATCTGTGGGCAATATGAAGTTGACTGAGACAAAGAAATAAAAAAAAAGAAAGTAAAATGAATTTTAAATACCAACCTGCATGTCGCTGATGGGCAAACTCCAAGAAGCTATCACGTTGACTATTTGTGAGCGTCCATTGTACAAGTCGTTTGGTATTTTCGTCATTTCAGCGTTGTTAATTAATAGAATTACCAATCATGTCGGCAGCTGCTGCGGCACATGGCTTTGGTGGCAAGATTGTAAGCCGCTCCATTGCTGGCGGGTCTTCAGCGCTTCCAACAAATTGTAGGTTGGTGGATTACCATTCGTGACATGCGAAGGAAAGTTCCAAGGATCATCTTCATCCTCTTCGAATTTCGATAGATAATTGTCGTTCAACGGCTGTGACATGCGATTTATGTTGGGATTTCCGTCCATTCGCACCATTTCTTGACGACTGCGACTGGTGGGCAAACCGTTCTGCGACATAGAATTGTGTGATGCAGTTAAATGATTATCATGGCTGACGTTACCACCAAGATAGTTCACATTCTGATTCCAATCAATCATGTATTTACTATCAGCCCTTCCATTATTATTGTTGAAATCATGATAGCGTCCCTGATTCAAGGGTGCTTGTATCATCTGAAAATTTGACTTCTGCGGAACTACAGATCAAATGCTGAGGATTTGCACTTAGCGGCTGATGCAATGCATTTTCGTTACGATATGGCATCGGTTTGTTGAAACGAGGGGAAACCTCTTCCTGATTCGGTTTAGTCGCGTGACTAATGTTAACTGCTCCATGAATTGGTCTGCTTTGAGCGACATAATTGGATGGATCACATTCATTTGAAGCATGAGCCCCACGAATTGTATTCTTTCTTATTCTGGCGCGATAACGTTCGAGCTCTTCATTGGAATGTGCAGTTAGTGCCACGTGGACAACTTCCTCGTGAGCTGAAATCTTGACAGAGGCTTATCTTGTAACGATTAGGATTTAAAACATGTGTCGACTCTTGCTGCTTTCGTTGACCATGATATTGAATAAAATTAATGAGTCCATTAAAGACGTTCTTGGCAGCAATTATTGCAGTAAGACACTCCTGCATTGTTGGAATCACTGTTAAATCTGGATCAAATATCCGCCAAATTATTGAATCAGCACGCAATCTTGAAAGATTTGCGGATCAGCCGTACGCTTCAAGGCCAACATCAATTTTGCGACCGATACCGAGAACGACTGTGGAGTCAGCTGCTGATCAATTAGCGACTGCATAAAATTATTTTAATGCTTGATGGCTATGACGAAATTAATTCGGATACAAAAAAGTGATCTAAAATTCATAAAAGCATATTATGAAAGTAAAACAAATCAACTTTGGATCGCAACCCGAACACATTTCGCAGAAGAAATGAGAAAATTTTAAAACAAAAATCTTTTCTACTTCAAACCATTCACAAAAAAAAATCAAATTAATTTCCTAGTTCAATTTGGCAAACAAATAATTCCGAAAAAGATGAAACAGAATAACTGAAATCGCCGAAGAATAATCGAGAAATTTAATAAAAGCATAAATTATGAAAAGCGTTTTAAGTATTTCATCGGAATTCCTTTGCAATTGCGAATGATCGCAGAAATTTTTAAAAACGACATCGGTAATGCGAATGAGAACTTAATTAATTACTTAATAGACAATAATAAAATTAATATTTTCCAATTTTATAACTTTTTCATCCAAAAATTAATAATTTACTGGAACAAAGTAAAATGTCGAATTGAATTTGAGGAAACCATAAATCAAAATGAAAGGAATGAAACACTCCTAGAGTTTCACAGAAAGCAAGCAAATATCGAAATGGCCTGGCGTGAAAATAAGGATTTGTGTAATTTTGTACCGAAATTACTGTCAGAACATTTGATTGTTCAATTTGGAATTCTTCATAAACCTGAAGGAACTTCTGATAAAAATTATGAATTTGTTCATCGAAAATTTGCTGAATACTTCTATGCCGAATCAGTTTTGATTGAAATTCAGAAGAACTTAAATTCTCAAGAAATCTTAGATGATCTTGCACATTCATTTTTCAAAATTTTGGGTGAAATGAGAAATGTCGCTGTCAGAGCATTTATAAATGACGCATTGACCGAAAAATTTCAAGAAATAATGAAATCAGAAGAATTTTATAAAGCAATATGTAATGCATATCCAAAATTTACAAACTGTGTTATTGGAGATATTATTACTAATCTTTATTGCGAAAAACTTTCAAATATTTACAACTTATTATAGTTTCGAAATTTATTAATAAAAAAGTTATTGAAAAGTTTTAAACTCAGCCGATATCTCTCGGATCAATGATCCTGAAACACTTACAGCCGTTCTCACTAAACAAGTTAAACCAAAATTTAGGATTAAACGATTTGTAAACCTGCTCAGGACCAGGTTTACAAAAGGTTTAACTTGTTTCAAAGTAAATTCCTGTTATGAGTTCAAAGAAAAGAATATGAAAATAATTGATATGGATTGTCCCAATTTAAACAACAATCCGACTGGCCTTGAAGTTCAACAAGCTCTTTGATCATCGCAATTAATTCTTCCTTGTTTTCAGCAAAAGCAACAATATCATCAGCAAAGCGAATATTTTCGCTCCTTTTTCTATTGTGAATGATCTTCCCCTTTCTCAAGTTTGATTTTCGCTGTCGATTTTTCGTAAATATTTTGATAATTCTGATGTATTTATCATGTACTCCTTGTAACTTCAAAGCTTCCCCAAATAGGGATGTTCAATTGAGTCGAATGCTTTTTGATAATCAATGAGTCCAATTATTATTCAATAATTTTAAGATGAAATTTTTGTTTCCGTAATTTAACATAAATGCTCTTGGCTTAGAGCATCTGAATGGAACAGCTATGAAACAATTTCAATTTTTCAAAATCGACGATAATGCTTGAATTTATATTCAAATTGTTATACCCCTTCTTTTATTGTATTCATTTTAAGAGACATATTCTTTCATTTGAAGCTCAATCACTTCTTTCATCTCATCCTTAAAATGTCGTTCAGTAAATTCAACCGATTTCCGAGAGTTTTGATTTTATCGCCAAATTTAAGACCACTCCAACTTTGGCTACATCTTCATATTCTGTATCTTCAAGAAGCATTCATTTAATGTCTTCTGTGTTTAGCCATTTTTTTAAAGCAGTTACACATTTGTGAAACCATGTCCTATTTACGAAACATTGGCATATTTGAAGCTAAAATTAAAAAGTTTTAGATAAGACTATTTCCTTAAGTTCTTCGTCGTTAAATGTTCTTCATGCATTTCCCAAATATCATCGAATATATTGATGTAACGCAATAATGGTCTAAAACGAAATGAAAAATTGTTCCGCCATTTAGTTTGATCCCATTAGAATTTTCAATTCATCTTTTAAAAATAATTCTTAGCTTCTAAGAAATGTAAATCGTGGTTATTTCATAGAACCTAATTTCGTCTATAACGTTTTCTATAGCTTTCAATTCATCTTCCCTATTAAATTAATTAAAATAGAAAAAGTACAGAATTTGAAGAAACGTAAAATCGTGTTTGTTTTTTCGTAATGAATATCTGTAATCTAAAATATTTTTCGATATGACTTTACCAGGACATTCCGTTTTTTTTATCAAAATATTCCGTATTTCAGTTTCATTGAATTTAGTTCATATTTAAATCATGTTGGCGCGCCTGGTCCTGAAATCACCACTGGTAAAATACGAAACAGAGTGCGGCCTTCATCCCGATTATGCAATTGCAGTGCATTTGTGGTGTTATTCCGTTGCTCTGATTGAGTTGCTCTGGATGTTGATGCTCCGGCATTTATTGATGCGCTTGGATAGCCTGATGCTGCTTGCGAGTTGTTATTATGATACGTGGGACTATTTGCAAATGCGTTTCTTGTTCGAATGAGATGATGCCGATAAATGATAGTTCCATCTTGACGTTTTCTTCGCCTGCAGTTGCTGGACTGATGTGGGCCTCTCATGCATACGTAACACAGGTTCAATTTCTTGACTAAATCAAATCTGTTTTCTGGTGACATTTCTTTGAATTCTTTACACTGTTCCAGCAAGTAATGAGAATCACTTTTACATTTTAGGCATTTTCGATTTTCTGTTGGCCTTGATTCGGCTGATTGATGTACGTTTACTTGAGGCTTGAATCTTGATAATCTTGAGGGATGAGGTGACGATGCTGGAGCTGTTGAACTAATTGCTTTCAAACCGACATAATCTTTGGATTCCCTGTACAGCCACTCACTGAATTTCGTTATCGATATTTCGTTACCTCGCTCTGTTTGACGTCGCTTTTCGCGATTCCATTGTGTTTGTAGACGAAACGGGAGCCTTTCTGCCATTTCATCTATGAGCGTGAAGTTATAGTCTTGACTGTGCTTACCGAGTACCTTTATGTTGCTGGCTAATGACACTATCAGCATCGCGAAGTTTCTAATGGTCTCCAGCTTCTTTTCGGATGGGTTTTCTGCGCTTTTGATTTTTGATACATATGCTTTCAACACTCTCGTGGAGTCCCCGTAATCTTCGTTCAGCAAGTTAATGGCGTCATCGACCGTCTGAGGATTTGCTAGCAGGCTTGATACTTTGTTGATTACGCTCTTGCTTGTGATAGCTTTCATCACTCGATTTTTGCTCTGAGTGCTGCTGAAGAGACTTTTGGACTCATTATAGGCATTGAAAAAGTAGAGCCAGTCGAGCGTGGCCACAGGTTTTTAAAAATTTTCGGGGACATTTTGAAAAAAATCGGGGACAATTTTTTGTTTTTGTAAAAACACAGAAAATTAACTTTTTTATGTTTATGAGTGCAAAAATTTTGCACAATTTCCTCAATATCATGACTTTTTTTATGTATTTTTTTAATTAATTTTATTTAATCATTTTAAATGGCATTTATAATTTAACTTTGATATTTTTCTTGGCTATGGATCTTCTTCAAAAAGTCTGAATTTCCTTTGATCTCCTTGTAAAACTCAGAGCAGCTCAAATCAGTGTTATATTGAATGGAAAATCTGTTGATCATTGAAAAAATTCTCTCAACTTCCACTGAAGTTCCTGCGACACTCATTTCAAATTCCACCAAAATCTCAATATTAGTAAGTCGTGTGTTATTTTCACGAAAATGAGTAAAAACTTGCGTCCACATAAGCTCCGCCGATGCGTTTGAATTAATCCAATCTGACTTTTGCTGATTAACATATGGAATTAATTGATTGAATTCATCGTGAAGAAAACTTTCATCAATAATTTGTGATTTGGTGTGTTCAAGAAAGAAATCTAAAGATTTCTCAACTAAGCTCCAATCAGGACTTCTATAGAGAATCATGAAATAATTTTGCTAGAGCAGGTTAAAACAGAATGAAAGTGAAACGATGAGTTTTTTTGGCGCGAATTTTTAAAAAAAAGACGCTATAAAAATTTATATTGTTTTTTAATTTTAATTAATCGTTTAATCAGCATTATAATTTATAAAAATGCAAAAATATTTTCAAAATTTTTAAAAAAATTGAAAATCGGGGACAAATTGTGTTATTCGGGGACCGGGGACAAATGTTGAAAATCGGGGACTGTCCCCGGAAATTCCTAGCAGATGGCCACGCTAGGTAATCACCATCAAAATTTGGAAGATCGACATATGACTGTTGTTTCAAAAATTTGGCCAGCTCGTTGCTGCATTCGGTGACATCTGAGGATGAATTTTTCTTTACACTGATTTCGCCTTGATCATCGAGCCAGCTTTGGGTGTACCGTCTTTTCACCTTTTCATCCTCTTCTTCTTTTGAATATTCTGATGAGTCATCATCATCAAACGATTCTTCCTCATTTTCACGCTCCTTTTCTAGTAGTTCTTGGAGCCTCTTCTGGTGGAGCTGCTTTTCTTCTTCAATCAGCTTCATTTTCAGCTGCTTGGCGCTTTGGCGGGAACCTTTGCTTTTGTTGCTCGGAGCATGGCTTTTTGTTTCTATCGCTTTTCCTTTGTCTTTAATTGGTGTTTTCACACTTTCTTTTGCTTGTTTGGCTTTCTTCGTTGCTTCTGGATCGGCTTTGCAGTCATTGCATATCCATTTTTTTGTAAATGACGCAATTTTCATGCAACGGTAGTGTACCCATATGCCGCATATTCTACACTTGATCATTGCCTTTCTACCGTTGTAAACTTGATTGCACACGAGGCAAGGATTCAACACGTCTTCCTGAGTGGGCTGATATGCGGTTTTCGGATTTGCCGTCATGTGTTCATCAATGCAGAATTGACATTTCCAAGTCTTCGCAAATACTGGGGCATCCGTGATGCATCTTGAATGATATCGGTCATCGCATGCTGAGCATGTTATGTGATCATCTTCTTCAACTTCCTTCATGCACTTCGGGCAATGTGAGAAGTGTTGGGCTATAGACATAGTGACCCAAGAATCCTGGCAGGATCGCCAGCTGTTAAATTTCGTCAACGGGGTTCAGGATCTTGAGTAGGGGGAAACTGTTTGAAGCAGGGTTTCGACAGAATAAATACTTGCGACGAGAAATTGTGTAATTATTTAACACGAAGCACAATAGGTTTAACAATGCAAGAAATTTATTCTCTCCTAAAATTATTTAAGGGACATTAATTATATGAATTACATTTCAATATTAAATTGGCATACTTTTTTCATCGACTGCAAAGTCGGGATTCAAACAATTTCTATGTCGTGCAGCTCTTTATGATTTTTCAATAAACTAATATTTTCTTCTGACCAGCAGTTTGATTTTTGGACAGGATTTTTCTTTTGGAATTTTATATTTCAGTGGAACTCGATTTTTGTGTCTCAGATCGGATGGCTTCAAAGAACAAATTTTTATCATCGACCTTTGACCATGGGAATTTTTGATCCCGAAAAACTATGATGAATTAAGGCTTGGATAGAAATTTTTGGCTGCATTGATGTTATTTTCAGTTAATATTATTTACCAATAGCGATGAGCTTCACTGAATTAATTTAACTATACTTATTAAATAACGACGGAAAAGAAAGGGCTATGTAATTTTTGCGCAATTTATTTGGCGCCAAAACGAAAGGGACAGATCGATAGATCATTGCGAAACTGATCAGATGATGCGAAATTTGGCGGTTAACGATTAGAGGATTTGTATTTTTTTTTTCGTTAAAATGTGATTCTTAGTTATTGGATGGGAAATTTTTACAGGAGATGCTTGCATGCGCTTCCCACATTCGCTAAACTGCATGCGCTTTTTCCAAGAATAATGCTGCTTGATCAGCATTTGAATTACCAAGTTGAATGCTGATGCAATTGGCTATTCTCGAGTTACGCAGTTTCATTAGATCGACAGTTGTCAGCCAAGAAAACTGGTTATGACAAAGTTGCTTCAATATTTTCCTCATTATCAAATAAGCAAAATGTGATCCAATTATTGTTTTGTTCTTTATGCAGCAATGCAACATCATAAAAATTATTATTTCATATGTCAAATAAAATTCAGTCTAGTTTTTGTACTCAAACGCGAAAGACTTTTATATTTTTCTTACAGAGAAATCGCCATATTCATCAGCGATAGATCTCTGAATCAAATTATTATTGAAGATTTTTCTTACAGATAAATCTTGCCATGCGTCAGAGAAGGTTTTCCATTATGAATTCGTTTGTCCTACCTTCTCGTTTTCGCATTTATTTACAGTGAGTTTAAATTAAATTAAAATTAAATTTAAATTTAATCCTATAAATTTTAACAAAAAGGAAATTAGGATTTTGTCAGTTACTTCAGAATCGGAAGCATGGTGCATGCCACGGAACACCAGCGCCACAATAAATGTCTGCAAAGATGAGTACAGAATTAACTGCATTGGTGCAAATAGCAGTAACAGCTGCATAAATCTAATTGGTGGACCATTTTAGTCTGGATTCTCCAGTGGTCCTAAGTGTACAATTTATTTATTCAGCTCAGGATGTGCTGGAATTGTACTTACCGTCGATAGCACTGGCTATGTTATTTTCCCTTCCAACAAAATCATTAAATGTACTTGCATGTAATATTTCGTTAAATAAAACCTCAATTTTTATTAATATGATGTGAACATCAAATGAACAAACAATTTACTTTATGATTGTTTATTAGTTTAATCCAAAATAACTGTCTTTTTTCATACCATACTAATAAATGCGTCGCAAATTACATATGTTGCCCAGCAAATCAAAACAAATAGGTAGGGTGGAGTAAAATTCTCTATAAATTTCAGTAACTAATTAAAATATCAATTTTTAGATTGCATTTATTATTAAGTGTTCATCCAATGCTGATCAATTGGGAAACAAAAAAAAAGAAATGGAATCGTTAAAAGCAGAGTAAATTTAACTAAATTCCCATACGGTTATTACGACACCAACAAGCTTTTTGTTGTTTTATTTGAATGAGCTTTCATTAATTCAGTCGTTCGACAAAAAATCGTTCATTAATTTTTGCTTAATTTTCTTTCGATCGTTGGTTTCGTGCAATAATTTTAATATTTTAATTAATAATGTATACAAAAATATCGATGGCTATTAAATGACTCGCTTTCAGCGCTCAGTATAACAGTATAAGACTTCAAAGTGAGTTAGAGACAGAGAAATGAAACTTGAAAAAGTCAATGGGCAATTATGTTGAAGCATATAAAATTCGCTTGATTAAGTTACAATATCGTTCTTTAACCGTTGATTTACACCAACGAGAGCGAGAGCAACAACAATTCATATAAATGAGCTTTCCCCTTCAACAGACTTCTTCATTGGCTTGGCGATATAAACAACGAGCACAAAGAATAAACATTTTAATGGGGTTTAATCGATTGGAAATGCGAAAAAGACGCTATAAAAGTTAGTTATGTTGTTATATTTCTGCTTAGCCTTCCCCTCATTTGGATCACTTTTACTTTTATCATCCATTTATATACGTATTTAGTTTATTATTTTAAAAATTATTTTTAAATGTGAAATGGCTTATTTGCCAATAGAGCAGTGCATGTAGTTTGTAGTCTCACTCACCTTTTTCAGCTTCGCTTAAATGCTGCATGCTTTGTTGAACAAAATTAATATAATTTTCCACAAAATTTGCTATTTAATTCATCGATTGCAGGATAAATAATAACAATTCACGTTTCGATGCTGATCGTTTGAATAATGTCTCGCTACTGCTGAACTCTGTGCAATAATTTTTTCATTGATTGCCCGCTATATAGAGAAGAAGATATATCGACTGATTATTCCCTAAATATATTGCGACGAAATCCGAATTTAATGTCCTCAATACTGATGTTGCTGGGGCAGAGAAAAATATAATTCTACTTCGATTTTGGTTATAAAGACTTTATAATAATATACTTTATTTACACTTACTTTATTACTTTAAAAAAATTGTATTTATCTATGACAACGTGGCGAAGAAATTTTCTTGATATTTGATTTATTGATCGGATGTTTTCATTTTTATACAGTTTTGCCGAATGTTATTTGCCTAATTATACATCTATAATAAATGCATTTCATGTAATATTAAGCTATTAAGCACCCAAGGGACGCAATCTGTGTAAACTACATAGCCAGGCTCTGATACAAACGCAAAATATTATTCCGTTCATTGGTTCAAATTAGCCATACATAAATGTGTGAGTACCCACCACTGCGGAATTGCGCAATAAATGAAGGAAAACATCATGCCGTTGTTTCGCCATTATCGAGGAAATTCGTTGAATGTTAGCAGATTTAAATTTGAAAATTTGAAATTTCGATTCGGGATGAGCTGTTTGATAAATTTCTAATTTTTGATAGCTCTGGATCTTAAATGGACTAACCTCGCCCCACTATATCCAATTTTATCGGATCCCACTATACTATAGTGACTATAGACATCGACGACGACCTCGACGAAATTGTGTACAGATGTATCTATTGATACTTTTCGAAGAAACTGAAAAGTTTATAAAGGTTTTGAAATGAAAGGATATTCAGGACACGTAATTTTTCATTGTCGTGTCGTCAGTATAATAATTGATTTCTGATCCTGGCCTTAATTAATCATTGGAAAAAGGGATTTTAAAAAATAGATGCGAGTGCACAAATTTCTTATCTTGTGTTAAATTTCTTCAACGGGGTTCAGGATCTTGAGTAGGGGGAAACTGTTTGAAGCAGGGTTTCGACAGAATAAATACTTGCGACGAGAAATTGTGTAATTATTTAACACGAAGCGCAGTAGGTTTAACAATGCAAGAACAAAAATGGAATAATATTTATTCTCTCCTAAAATTATTTAAGGGACATTAATTATATGAATACATTTCAATGTTAAATTGGCATACTTTTTTCATCGACTGCAAAGTCGGGATTCAAACAATTTCTATGTCGTGCAGCTCTTTATGATTTTTCAATAAACTGATCTATTCAAATTATAGGTATCAATTGTTTAAAATAGTTCTTTGTACAATAAAATTTTTCCTTACATTTTCTTCTGACCAGCAGTTTGATTTTTGGACAGGATTTTTCTTTTGGAATTTTATATTTCAGTGGAACTCGATCTAATAAATTAATAAGGCTTAATATTTCAGGATAATTTGGATAGACATTTTTCTTACTTTTGTGTCTCAGATCGGATGGCTTCAAAGAACAAATTTTTATCATCGACCTTTGACCATGGGAATTTTTGATCCCGAAAACTATGATAAATTAAGGTTTGGATAAGAAATTTTTGGCTGCATAGATGTTATTTTCAGTTAATATTATTTACCAATAGCGATGAGCTTCACTTAATTAATTTAACTATACTTATTAAATAAAATATCTTTTTTTGCAACTTCACTCTTTGGCACTAACGACGGAAAAGAAAGGGCTAGGTAATTTTTGCGCAATTTATTTGGCGCCGAAACGAAAGGGACAGATGATCTATCGGATCATTGCGAAACTGATCAGATGATGCGAAATTTGGCGGTTACCGATTAGAGGATTTGTATTTTTTTCCGTTAAAATGTGAAGTTATTTATTGGATGGGAAATTTTTACACTCCCCCCGTTGAGGAACTAAGGGTGTTCGTAGCGCTTGGAGACTCGACTCTTGGTGAATTTACATCCAGTTTCGCCAAATTTGCTATTGGTCTTTTCAGTGGGCCATGAGCTGTTTTGACCCATGCTGAGCGTGCTTGTCCGTCAGGATGGGGAATCAATTCGGTTACACGAGCTTTCTCCCATTGGTGTCTTGGGGCTTTCGGATCGCAAATTATCACGATGTCGCCGACTTTCAAAGGTTCCATTTTCTCATGCCATTTTGACCGTCTTGTGAGAATAGGCAAATATGCACTTACCCATTGCTTCCAAAATGTATTCAACATTTGCTGTACGACTCTCCAGTTTTTTCTTCCATACAGATCTCCTTTTTCAAATTCGCCTGGAGGTGGGACGGATGATCGGAATGTTGGGTTGAGGAAGTGCATTGGTGTCAGAGCGTCGTCGCTGTCGGTTTCCAAGGAGACATATGTTAGCGGTCGACAGTTGACGATTTCTTCTGTCATGCATAGGAGATGCGGAATGTGTGGTCTCGCAGTTTTGCGTGGTGATTCTTGATTAGATTATGGAGTACTTGTTTCATTATCCCTATTAATCTCTCCCAGCAACCTCCTGCCCATGGCATCGTAGGACAATTGAAGTGCCATTGAATTTTCTTCTCTAGGCATTTATCTCTGTCGTTTTTGTTGACAATGTTGCGTATGGATGTGTTTAATTCATTATTAGCACCAATCAAGTTAGTGCCACAATCGCTGTAGATGTGACGAATTGGTCCTCTGCGAGCGTTACAGTTGAATGTTGATTGAATCAATGCGTCTGAAGACAGGTCAGGGACACAATCCAAATATATAGCTCGTGTATTAAAACATGTGTAAAGAACGATCCACCTTTTTTCTACTCGTCTGTGTCCAACTAACACTTCGTACGGGCCTGCTAAATCACAGCCACAGTGTTCAAAAGTTCCAGCACGAGCTGTGATTCTTGCTGCTGGCAGGGGTGCCATTTCTGGTTGGATTGGTTTGGCCGAATCGTTTTTGCACTGTTGGCACTTCTTTCTCACGTTCTTTACCGCGTTTTTTAGTTGATTTATCCAGAATCGGGACTTGATTTCATTGGACACTGCTTCATTTAGGCGATGTTGAAATCGTTTGTGGTACATCTCGATGATCTGCTTCGTAATTGAATGATGACGACACAGGATTATTGGATATCTCATGTCAAATGATATTTTTGGGGCATTGATGATTCTACTGGACATTCGTAGCATTCCTTCTTGGTCTAAAAATGGAGAACAAGTATATATTGGACTTTTACGATCGATGGGTTTATTCTCGATAAGGCATTTTATTTCTTGCGGAAATGATTCTCTTTGAGCCTGTTGAAATAGGTATTTTTCTGCTTCGATGATCTCTGTGACACTGAGTTCATTCATGTCAGTTGGTAACTTTTTTGTCTTCTTTGCCAGATTCCGTATTCCACGCTTGAGCCAGGCTACATGTTTAACTGTATCGAACCAACGACTGAATTTTTGCACGTCTATTACTGTTTCACGTTTTAAAATGTTTCTATTATCACTATTGACTTCTTCACTGTTTATTAACATCACTGATAACACCTCTGGATCAGCTGATTCATTTGAAGATCCCTTTGGATGACATGGCCATTCCTCAATACTTTTTTGTAGAAATTTTGGGCCAATAAACCACGGGTTGTTTGGATCGAAAGGATCTTGCTTCGTGACTTTAGTCGCTTCATCTGCTGCATTCATTGCTGACGGAACATATAGCCAGGTCGCATTTTCTGGTTGCGTTTCGTGGATTTCAACTATTCGGCTTGCTACGAATGGTTTGAGCGAGCCGTAGACCATGTTTAGCCACTTCAGCACGGTTTCAGAGTCGCTAAACATAAATACTTTCTTTACAGAAACTGAATGCTCTCTTATTATTGTTTTAGCCATTCTCGTTGCCATCACTGCTGCCATTAGTTCCATTCTGGGAATTGATTGTTGTTCGACGACTTTTCTTGAGGCCACTTTTGTCTTGCCTCCGATGAATGCGATAGAGATTGAGTCGCCTTGAACTATTCGAAAATAAGCGCAGCTTGCATAAATTTCTTTGCTTGCGTCACCAAACACGCACAACTGGATTTCATCAGCAGACAGTAATGAGGTGGAATAGCATCTAGGAATTCGAATATGTTTTACTGCTTGAAGTCCTTCCCACCATTCTTGCCAGCGTATGTTAAGTTCATTGGGGATTGCATCGCCCCAGCCTACATTTTCATGTGCCCAGATTGTTTGCATAATCTTTTTTGCGCGCACGACGTAGTGATTTATTAGGCCGAGTGGATCATACACACTCATTAACATTTTTAAAAATTCTCTTTTTGTTGGCGTGCGATTATTTTCGAGAATATCTTTTGGTACTTTATGAAAACTGAATTTAAATGTTAGCATGTCTTCGGTTATGTTCCATTGGATTCCTAGCACTTTTTCTGTTGGGAACTCGTCCTTTTGCTCGAAGCAAACGTTCATAGCACTGGATTTCAATTTTTCATTCACTACGATATTACTCACGTTTGAGAGAATTCCTCTTAGCTCGAAACCACCGTATTTGTTGATTTCGATGACTTGTTGGGTAATGCTTCTGGCCTCTTCGATTGAGGCGAATGAGTCCATGTAGTCATCGATATAGAAATTGTTTTCGATTGCTTGTACCGCTCGCGGATTCTTCAGTTTGAATTCTGATGCGTTGAGGTTTTTTACGTATTGAGAGCTGCTTGGGCTGCATGTAGCACCGAAAATCATGACTTGCATTTGATAAACGTCTGGAGATTTTTGTGACTCACTGTCACGCCATAGAAAACATTGGAATCTCCTGTCTTCTGGTTTAATTTTTACCATGTGAAACATCTCCATAATGTCTCCAACGACAGCATATTCGCCTTGACGGAATTTGTACAGCACGCCGACTAAAGAATTGTATAAATCAGGGCCTTTCATCAACATATCATTAAGAGACGTTCCTTGGAACTGAGCTTTGGCATCAAGATGAAGCGTAACTTGGGTTTGCTCGGTGTGCTTGTTCCGAAATGTGGGAGGTACCATATATTGTCGTTTATGCTATGAATTTCTTCTTTAGACAGCTTTTTTGCATATCCTTTTTGGATGTAATCTTCGATTTTTTCGTGATATTTTTGATTGTAGAGCTCATCGGATTTCATTTTGTTTTCCAGCGATATGAATCGACGTAATGCGAGATCATAATTATTCGGCATGATTGTATTATCGTTTTTGAAGAGAAGACCAGTTTCATAACGGTTTTTTTCACATTTCCGAGTTGTTTGCTCTAGAATCTTCATTGCTCTCATTTCTTCGGCGCTCATGTCTGGAGACTTATTTTCGGCCAGTTTTTCGGCAGTCACACCGTATTGTTCGAGCGCGAAGAATTGTGATAATATTGTGTTCGTGTTTTCATTGAATTGGTGTTCCGAGTCGTGTCCGCATTCGCAGATGAGCATGGTGGCACCTTCAGTGTATCCGGTGTAATGGTTTTCTGGGCCATGGATTGTCCAACCTAAGGAACATTTGTAACCTATTGGGCCGTCTCCGCTTTCATCAAAATAGGATTCTTCTGGTCTTGTGAGATGGGCATAATCCAGACCGATCAGCAATACAGGTCTGACAGCTTCCAGTTGCTCCAGCTCGACGGGTTCTAGGTAAGTATACCGGGATTTCAACTCACCAATATCTATTTTTTGTAGGGGCAGCTTCAGCGTTTTCGTCGTGTGTGCTTTATTGATACGGAAGCTATCCATTGCGTTGCCGATACCCGAGATGTTGAATGATACTTTTCTGGATTCGGTTTCATTACGTTGCATATTTTGATAAGCCCAGTCGAATTTTAACGGGTCTCTTGGTCCCTTAAGCTGCAGTTCTTCGGCGATTTTTTGATCAATGAGAGTCATATTGGAACATTCATCAATTAGCGCATGAACTGTCATTTCGCCGCCTGGTCCTGAAATCACCACTGGTAAAATACGAAACAGAGTGCGGCCTTCATCCCGATTATGCAAATTGCAGTGCATTTGTGGTGTTATTTCGTTGCTCTGGGATTGAGTTGCTCTTGATGTTGATGCTCCGGCATTTATTGATGCGCTTGGATAACCTGATGCTGCTTGCGAGTTGTTATTATGATACGTGGGACTATTTGCAAATGCGTTTCTTGTTCGAATGAGATGATGCCGATAAATGATAGTTCCATCTTGACGTTTTCTTCGCCTGCAGTTGCTGGACTGATGTGGGCCTCTCATGCAAACGTAACAAAGGTTCAATTTCTTGACTAAATCAAATCTGTTTTCTGGTGACATTTCTTTGAATTCGTTACACTGTTCCAGCAAGTAATGAGAATCACTTTTACATTTTAGGCATTTTCGATTTTCTGTTGGCCTTGATTCGACTGATTGATGTACGTTTACTTGAGGCTTGAATCTTGATAATCTTGAGGGATGAGGTGTCGATGCTGGAGCTGATGAACTAATTGCTTTCAAACCGACATAATCTTTGGATTCCCTGTACAGCCACTCGCTGAATTTCGTTATCGATATTTCGTTACCTCGCTCTGTTTGACGTCGCTTTTCGCGATTCCATTGTGTTTGTAGACGAAACGGGAGCCTTTCTGCCATTTCATCTATGAGCGTGAAGTTATAGTCTTGGCTGTGCTTACCGAGTACCTTTATGTTGCTGGCTAATGACACTATCAGCATCGCGAAGTTTCTAATGGTCTCCGGCTTCTTTTCGGATGGGTTTTCTGCGCTTTTGATTTTTGATACACATGCTTTCAACACTCTCGTGGAGTCCCCGTAATCTTCGTTCAGCAAGTTAATGGCGTCATCGACCGTCTGAGGATTAGCTAGCAGGCTTGATACTTTGTTGATTACGCTCTTGCTTGTGATAGCTTTCATCACTCGATTTTTGTTCTGAGTGCTGCTGAAGAGACTTTTGGACTCATTATAGGCGTTGAAAAAGTAGAGCCAGTCGAGGTAATCACCATCAAAATTTGGAAGATCGACACATGATTGTTGTTTCAAAAATTTGGCCAGCTCGTTGCTGCATTCGGTGACATCTGAGGATGAATTTTTCTTTACACTGATTTCGCCTTGATTATCGAGCCAGCTTTGGGTGTACCGTCTTTTCACCTTGTCATCCTCTTCTTCTTTTGAATATTCTGATGAGTCATCATCATCAAATGATTCTTCCTCAATTTCACGCTCCTTTTCTAGTAGTTCTTGGAGCCTCTTCTGGTGGAGCTGCTTTTCTTCTTCAATCAGCTTCATTTTCAGCTGCTTGGCGCTTTGGCGGGAGCCTTTGCTTTTGTTGCTCGGAGCATGGCTTTTTGTTTCTATCGCTTTTCCTTTGTCTTTAATTGGTGTTTTCACACTTTTTTTTGCTTGTTTGGCTTTCTTCGTTGCTTCTGGATCGGCTTTGCAGTCATTACATATCCATTTTTTTGTAAATGACGCAATTTTCATGCAACGGTAGTGTACCCATATGCCGCATATTCTACACTTGATCATTGCCTTTCTACCGTTGTAAACTTGATTGCACACGAGGCAAGGATTCGACACGTCTTCCTGAGTGGGCTGATATGCGGTTTTTGGATTTGCCGTCATGTGTTCATCAATGCAGAATTGACATTTCCAAGTCTTCGCAAATACTGGGGCATCCGTGATGCATCTTGAATGATATCGGTCATCGCATGCTGAGCATGTTATGTGATCATCTTCTTCAACTTCCTTCATGCACTTCGGGCATTGTGAGAAGTGTTGGGCTACAGACATAGTGACCCAAGAATCCTGGCAGGATCGCCAGCTGTTAAATTTCTTCAACGGGGTTCAGGATCTTGAGTAGGGGGAAACTGTTTGAAGCAGGGTTTCGACAGAATAAATACTTGCGACGAGAAATTGTGTAATTATTTAACACGAAGCGCAGTAGGTTTAACAATGCAAGAACAAAAATGGAATAATATTTATTCTCTCCTAAAATTATTTAAGGGACATTAATTATATGAATACATTTCAATGTTAAATTGGCATACTTTTTTCATCGACTGCAAAGTCGGGATTCAAACAATTTCTATGTCGTGCAGCTCTTTATGATTTTTCAATAAACTGATCTATTCAAATTATAGGTATCAATTGTTTAAAATAGTTCTTTGTACAATAAAATTTTTCCTTACATTTTCTTCTGACCAGCAGTTTGATTTTTGGACAGGATTTTTCTTTTGGAATTTTATATTTCAGTGGAACTCGATCTAATAAATTAATAAGGCTTAATATTTCAGGATAATTTGGATAGACATTTTTCTTACTTTTGTGTCTCAGATCGGATGGCTTCAAAGAACAAATTTTTATCATCGACCTTTGACCATGGGAATTTTTGATCCCGAAAACTATGATAAATTAAGGTTTGGATAAGAAATTTTTGGCTGCATAGATGTTATTTTCAGTTAATATTATTTACCAATAGCGATGAGCTTCACTTAATTAATTTAACTATGCTTATTAAATAAAATATCTTTTTTTGCAACTTCACTCTTTGGCACTAACGACGGAAAAGAAAGGGCTAGGTAATTTTTGCGCAATTTATTTGGCGCCGAAACGAAAGGGACAGATGATCTATCGGATCATTGCGAAACTGATCAGATGATGCGAAATTTGGCGGTTACCGATTAGAGGATTTGTACTTTTTTTCCGTTAAATGTGAAGTTATTTATTGGATGGGAAATTTTTACATCTTGGGATGGAAGGATTTGAAGTTTTCCAACAATTCATTAAATAAGATCATTAAAATCTTGAATTTAAAGTAAGATATAATACAATTTCTCTTAAGTGTGACGGGATCAAAATAATATATTTAGTTAAGTAAATAGCATCCGTAAAATCCGACAAATATTTTCCTCCTTCCTAGTGAAGTTTTATCTCTCTAGACTAGATCGTAATGATTCTTCTGGTCACTAAATATGTATTTGCATATCGTCATTCTCTTCTTAGTTGAACATGGTGCTGATAAATCGCTGAAAAATGACGAAGGAAAAAAAATTTAGATTTGGCATTGGAATCAGGCAACAACCGTCAGTCTGTCAAATGTTCAAAATGTCATCAGAGCCAAACATGAAATTTTAAAGAATTTTTCCGAAATAAAAAGTTTCTTAAGAAATTTCTGGGAAAATATTTATTTTGAGAGTTTTATTCACTTTGGTCTTATAATATTCTTAGTTATTGACTGATAATCGTCAACAGACTATCATTACAGTTCTGAAGAATGTGAGGCAAATTTCACTTTTAAAGTCTTTAAAGTTTTAGATTGAAATAAATTTTAATGAAAAGTCAAGTCGCATGAAAAAATAATTTCTGTGTGCTCGATTTTCTGATGTCATTTAAAAAAATAAATTTATAATCCTTATCAATTCGATAACTCTTATCATTATTGCGCTAAAAACAACGATATCAATATGAGAAACATATAAGCAACATTAAAGTGGGCATTCGTTTGGAAAATTCCGAAGTAAACAGACGTTTTTCATTTCGTTACAAATACTTGCTCCATAATTTGATACCCATAATTTGAACCAAAAGCGGTATAACTTTCACTAAGTTTTCTTTTCACAAAGAGGAGAGGCAGGGTGCAAAACTTAAAGAAAAAGTGAGTATAGGGTGCGGAGAAAAAAGGGATTTAAAGATAAATGAAATATTGCAGAAAGATTGCGTAAATAGTTGAACGATCGATTCGATATATTTTTTTGGGGGGGAGGGGGGTTCATGAGGAAACAGTTTCAAAATTCGAATATATTCCTCAAATAATAAGCGAGAAATTTTGAAATATATTACATTGTGAGAAAAGATATTTTAAGATAAACATATTTTCAGGTGTAAAGT
This sequence comes from Propsilocerus akamusi, assembly GCA_018397935.1. Classification (NCBI taxonomy): domain Eukaryota; kingdom Metazoa; phylum Arthropoda; class Insecta; order Diptera; family Chironomidae; genus Propsilocerus; species Propsilocerus akamusi. The sequence goes on from JAFFZY010000033.1 coordinate 21,558, forward strand.
CAACTTCCACTGTGTCATCTAACTAATCGTACATTTGAAACTTTCAAATAATATTTTCTTCGAAACAAAAATATCTAATACATTGATAAGATTTTTTGTGACCATTTTTAGATTATATTTCACCACCCTGAACATCAAGCTGCAATCAATTTTTCAAGAAGGTTCCTTACAAATCATCAGTTAACAAGTTCACATATCAGCAGAAATGAATCGTAAAAGAAAGAGCGCCGCCCTTTGCTGGTTTATTGAAAATTCAGCATGTAGTGCCAGAATTCAAAAACTGATTGAAGATGGTGCCGATGTCAACTTTCAGTCTGATGAATGGAACAATGACAAACCACTTCATCTTGCGGTTACCGCAGGCGATGCAGATATCGTAAGACTTTTAATCGAACATGGTGCTAATACATCGCTGAAAAATGACGAAGGAAAAAGAGCTTTGGATATGGCATTGGAAACGGAAAATGTAGAAATCCACAAGTTGTTCTGCAGTGAACCGAATCAGATAAGTTCGAACAATAATAGTTCATTTCACCAAAATATCAAAAACGGAAATTTAGAAGAAGTTGAAATATTTGTTAGATTAAATCTTCATTTGAAAACTGTATTTGATTGTGACAATAATTCCGCACTTAAAAGTGCTTATGAGCATAACAAAAACGAAATTGTTGCTTTTCTAAGTTCCGAAGGTTTCACATTTGGCCCACAAGAAGATTCACAAAAGATCGCCGGAGAATCATTTGAAATGAGTAAATTGCGTCAAGCTTATCTTAGATATTTTCCAAAACCTGATGACTCTCACATTTTACAATTGATGTCATTTTCTCGATTGAATTTTAACCCAAACGATCCGAAAAATCACTTCCTACAAATTCGCGAATATTTTGAAGCACTTGATAAAATGGATGAATGCAAGCAGATTCTTAAAATTGTCGCGAATTACAATTTAGTTGATATAATTTTCGATTTTAAGAATGCCTCGGTCATTGAAATTGACCCAACCACTCGTCAAACAACTGCTGGAAACGTTTATCCATTTGCCATTTGCAAACATATTTATATTGCTGCACGTCGATCACGTGAAGATATTTTAGGAACATTGATTCATGAGCCATGTCATCTGGCGATGGATTTGGTTTATGAAAATCAATGTAAACCGTTTAAAACAAATAACATTAATAGAGAAAAATCATTTAAAGCGCTCCTGAGCAAATATGAGGAAGCAGAATATAGAAAAGAAGATATAGTTAATCGTGTTTATCAAAATGCTAGAGAAGACAGAAAAATTGCTGAATTAATTGTGCGCGTTCCACAAATTATAGCTGTCTATAAAAAGAAACAGTTAGAATTGGATGCATTGCGAATACTTTATGAAGATCTTTTCAAATTTTTCGATGACTGCAATCTGGACATGCAAGCTATTTATCCCTATTTAAAAGAGCGTACAATGATCAAGGAATTCAATAATGTGCTAGGAATTCATGAGAAAGCGATCTATTTTCAATGGAATTGCATAAACATGACAGAAAGTATTCAGTCAGAGTCAGAAGTGATGGTGGTAAAATCAAACGTTCCAATGTTTACTCTTAAAAATATTTTAAACAAAATCGACATACCAGATTCAGAATGTGACAATGTAATCTTAAGTATAGAGCAATTCGTTGATCACAAACATAAAGACAAGATCATTCATTTTAAAACTTTCAATATTAAGCCGACATTTTATATCATTCAAGATGCTGAAATAGTCGGTGACATTTCATCTTCGATTGCGAGCTTGACGGAAAACATTAAAGTTAAAGTTGTTTTTATACTTAATAACAAAACTGACGAAAAAGAAATTCTGAAAGACTTAAAAGTTCAAATAACTCAAAATATTTTCATGTGGAATGATTTGACAGAAGTATCACAAATCAATTTTCTTTCTCAAGACGTTGAATTTCGTGGAGTAAAAGTCAAATGGAATCAAATATTGCGCCCTCAATCCAAGATATTGCAAAAAATTCCTCTCGATGAAATATTCGAATGTTCCGAAATATTTAATGAAATTCAAGAGAAAAAGATCAAAACATTTTTGATGACTGAAATTTATATTTCCCGAACATTGATTTCAAAAGATGATTTCACTGTCGAAGGAGATGAAATAATGGATCATGCTGACAAAATAAAAATAATTATTATTGCACAAAGTGCGGGTTATGGGAAGACAACAACATTACAACAATTAAAATATAAAATACAGAAACGAAATGCAAATCACTTGATTGCACTTATTGATTTAAAACAATACGCGGAAATGTTTTCTGATCATGCAAAACTTGAACTTCCGTTTTATGAAAGTTTGATGCAAATTCTTAATATCAATAAAAAATTTGAGCAAAAATTGTTTCAGCAACTTTTAAATGACGGAAAAATTATTTTAATGCTTGATGGCTATGAAGAAATTAATTCTGATACAAAAAAAGTGATTCTAAAATTCATAGAAGCATATTGTGAAAGTAAAACAAATCAATTTTGGATCGCAACCCGAACACATTTCGCAAAAGAAATTGAGAAAATTTTAAATCAAAAATCTTTTCTACTTCAACCATTCACAAAAGAAAATCAAATTAATTTCCTAGTTCAATTTTGGCAAACAAATAATTCCGAAAAAGATGAAACAGAATTAACTGAAATCGCCAAAGATTTAATGGAGAAATTTAATAAAAGCATAAATTATGATAAAAGCGTTTTAAGTGATTTCATCGGAATTCCTTTGCAATTGCGAATGATCGCAGAAATTTTTAAAAACGACATCGGTAATGCGAATGGGATCTTAAATAATTTCCTAATAGACAATAATAAAATTAATATTTTCAAATTTTATGACTTTTTCATCCAAAAATTAATAATTTACTGGAACGAAGTAAAATGTCGAATTGAATTTGAGGAAAACATAAATCAAAATGAAAGGAATGAAACACTCCTAGAGTTTCACAGAGAGCAAGCAATTGTCGAAATGGCCTGGCGTGAAAATAAGGATTTGTGTAATTTTGTACCGAAATTACTGTCAGACCATTTGATTGTTCAATTTGGAATTCTTCATAAACCTGAAGGAACTTCTGATAAAAATTATGAATTTGTTCATCGAACATTTGCTGAATACTTCTATGCCGAATTTCTTTTGATTGCAATTCAGAAGAACTTAAATTCTCAAGAAATCTTAGATGATCTTACACATTCATTTTTCAAAATTTTGGGTGAAATGAGAAATGTCGCTGTCAGAGCATTTATAAATGACGCATTGACCGAAAAATTTCAAGAAATAATGAAATCAGAAGAATTTTATAAAGCAATCTCTAATGCATATCCAAAATTTACAAACTGTGTTATTGGAGATATTATTACTAATCTTTATCGCGAAAAACTTTCAAATATTTACAACTTATTTATAGCTTCGAAATTTATTAATAAAAAAGTTATTGAAGAAGTTTTAAACTCAGCCGATATCTCTCAGATCAATGATCCTGAAACACTTACAGCCGTTCTCACTAAACAAGTTGAACCAAAATTTAGGATTAGACGATTTGTAAACCTGCTCAGGACCAGGTTTACAAAAGGTTTAACTTTTTTCAATGTAAATTCCTGTTATGAGTTCAAAGAAAAGAATATGAAAATAAATTGATATGGATTGTCCCAATTTAACAACAATCCGACTGGCCTTGAAGTGTCAGCTCTTTGATCATCGCAATTAATTCTTCCTTGTTTTCAGCAAAAGCAACAATATCATCAGCAAAGCGAATATTTGAAAGCCATTTTCGTCCAAGATTTAGTCCTCTATTATTCCAACACAGACCCATAAAGATCAATTGTAACACCGCATTAAATAATTTTGTTGATAATGGATCGCCTTGTCTGGATCGGACTCCTTTTTCTATTTTGAATGATCTTCCCTCTTTCTCAAGTTTGATTTTCGCTGTCGATTTTTCGTAAATATTTTTGATAATTCTGATGTATTTATCATGTACTCCTTGTAACTTCAAAGCTTTCCACAAATAGGGATGTTCAATTGATTCGAATGCTTTTTGATAATCAATGAGTCCAAATTATTATTCAATAATTTTAAGATGAAATTTTTTGTTTCCGTAATTTAACATTAAATGCTCTTGGCTTAGAGCATCTGAATGGAACAGCTATAAAACAATAAAATTTTCAAAATCGACGATAATGCTTGAATTTATTATTCAAATTGTTTATACCCCCTTCTTTTATTGTATTCATTTTTAAGATGACATATTCTTTCATTTAAAAGCTCAATCACTTCTTTCATCTCATCCTTAAAATGTCGTTCAATAAATTCAACCCGATTTCCGAGAGTTTTGATTTTATCGCCAAATTTAAGACCACTCCAACTTTGGCTACATTCTTCATATTCTGTATCTTCAAGAAGCATTCATTTAATGTCTTCTGTGTTTAGCCATTTTTTTAAAGCAGTTACACATTTGTGAAACCATGTGCAATCTGCGGAACGATTGGCACATTTTGAAGCTAAAATTAAAACGTTTTTAGATAAGACTATTTCCTTAAGTTCTTCGTCGTTAAATGTTTCTTCATGTATTTCCCAAATATCATCGAATATATTGGTGCTCCAATAATGGTCTAAAACGGAATGAAAAATTGTTCCGCCATTTAGTTTGATCCCCATTAGAATTTTCAATTCATCTTTTAAAAAATAATTCTTAGCTTCTAAGAAATGTAAAATCGTTTTTATTTCATAGAACCTAATTTCGTCTACAACGTTTTCTATAGCTTTCAATTCATCTTTCCCTATTAAATTAATTAAAATAGAAAAAGTACAGAATTTGAAGAAACTTAAAATCGTGTTTGTTTTTCGTAATGAATATTTCTGTAATCTAAAATATTTTTCGATATGACTTTACCAGGACATTCCGTATTTTCTTTTATCAAAATATTCCGTATTTCAGTTTCATTGAATTTAGTTCATATTTAAATCATATTGGAACATTCATCAATTAGCGCATGAACTGTCATTTCGCCGCCTGGTCCTGAAATCACCACTGGTAAAATACGAAACAGAGTGCGGCCTTCATCCCGATTATGCAGATTGCAGTGCATTTGTGGTGTTATTCCGTTGCTCTGTGATTGAGTTGCTCTGGATGTTGATGCTCCGGCATTTATTGATGCGCTTGGATAGCCTGATGCTGCTTGCGAGTTGTTATTATGATACGTGGGACTATTTGCAAATGCGTTTCTTGTTCGAATGAGATGATGCCGATAAATGATAGTTCCATCTTGACGTTTTCTTCGCCTGGAGTTGCTGGACTGATGTGGGCCTCTCATGCATACGTAACACAGGTTCAATTTCTTGACTAAATCAAATCTGTTTTCTGGTGACATTTCTTTGAATTCTTTACACTGTTCCAGCAAGTAATGAGAATCACTTTTACATTTTAGGCATTTTCGATTTTCTGTTGGCCTTGATTCGGCTGATTGATGTACGTTTACTTGAGGCTTGAATCTTGAGGGATGAGGTGTCGATGCTGGAGCTGTTGAACTAATTGCTTTCAAACCGACATAATCTTTGGATTCCCTGTACAGCCACTCGCTGAATTTCGTTATCGATATTTCGTTACCTCGCTCTGTTTGACGTCGCTTTTCGCGATTCCATTGTGTTTGTAGACGAAACGGGAGCCTTTCTGCCATTTCATCTATGAGCGTGAAGTTATAGTCTTGGCTGTGCTTACCGAGTACCTTTATGTTGCTGGCTAATGACACTATCAGCATCGCGAAGTTTCTAATGGTCTCCAGCTTCTTTTCGGATGGGTTTTCTGCGCTTTTGATTTTTGATACATATGCTTTCAACACTCTCGTGGAGTCCCCGTAATCTTCGTTCAGCAAGTTAATGGCGTCATCGACCGTCTGAGGATTTGCTAGCAGGCTTGATACTTTGTTGATTACGCTCTTGCTTGTGATAGCTTTCATCACTCGATTTTTGCTCTGAGTGCTGCTGAAGAGACTTTTGGACTCATTATAGGCATTGAAAAAGTAGAGCCAGTCGAGCGTGGCCACAGGTTTTTAAAAATTTTCGGGGACATTTTGAAAAAAATCGGGGACAATTTTTTGTTTTTGTAAAAACACAGAAAATTAACTTTTTTATGTTTATGAGTGCAAAAATTTTGCACAATTTCCTCAATATCATGACTTTTTTATGTATTTTTTTAATTCATTTTATTTAATCATTTTAAATGGCATTTATAATTTAACTTTGATATTTTCTTGGCTATGGATCTTCTTCAAAAAGTCTGAATTTCCTTGATCTCCTTGTAAAACTCAGAGCAGCTCAAATCAGTGTTATATTGAATGGAAATACACGCATTTACTGTGTCCATTTGCAGCTGGCTTTTATCACAATTCCAAAATCTGTTGATCATTGGAAAAATTCTCTCAACTTCCACTGAAGTTCCTGCGACACTCATTGCAAATTCCACCAAAATCTCAATATTAGTAAGTCGTGTGTTATTTTCACGAAAATGAGTAGAAACTTGCGTCCACATAAGCTCCGCCGATGCGTTTGAATTAATCCAATCTGACTTTTGCTGATTAACATATGGAATTAATTGATTGAATTCATCGTGAAGAAAACTTTCATCAATAATTTGTGATTTGGTGTGTTCAAGAAAGAAATCTAAAGATTTCTCAACTAAGCTCCAATCAGGACTTCTATAGAGAATCATGAAATAATTTTGCTAGAGCAGGTTGAAACAGAATGAAAGTGAAACGATGAGTTTTTTTGGCGCGAATTTTAAAAAAAAGACGCTATAAAAATTTATATTGTTTTTTAATTTTAATTAATCGTTTAATCAGCATTATAATTTATAAAAATGCAAAAATATTTTCAAAATTTTAAAAAAATTGAAAATCGGGGACAAATTGTGTTATTCGGGGACCGGGGACAAATGTTGAAAATCGGGGACTGTCCCCGGAAATTCCTAGCAGATGGCCACGCTAGGTAATCACCATCAAAATTTGGAAGATCGACATATGACTGTTGTTTCAAAAATTTGGCCAGCTCGTTGCTGCATTCGGTGACATCTGAGGATGAATTTTTCTTTACACTGATTTCGCCTTGATCATCGAGCCAGCTTTGGGTGTACCGTCTTTTCACCTTTTCATCCTCTTCTTCTTTTGAATATTCTGATGAGTCATCATCATCAAACGATTCTTCCTCAATTTCACGCTCCTTTTCTAGTAGTTCTTGGAGTCTCTTCTGGTGGAGCTGCTTTTCTTCTTCAATCAGCTTCATTTTCAGCTGCTTGGCGCTTTGGCGGGAACCTTTGCTTTTGTTGCTCGGAGCATGGCTTTTTGTTTCTATCGCTTAGTGACCCAACAATCCTGGCAGGATCGCCAGCTGTTAAATTTCGTCAACGGGGTTCAGGATCTTGAGTAGGGGGAAACTGTTTGAAGCAGGGTTCGACAGAATAAATACTTGCGACGAGAAATTGTGTAATTATTTAACACGAAGCACAATAGGTTTAACAATGCAAGAAATTTATTCTCTCCTAAAATTATTTAAGGGACATTAATTATATGAATTACATTTCAATATTAAATTGGCATACTTTTTTCATCGACTGCAAAGTCGGGATTCAAACAATTTCTATGTCGTGCAGCTCTTTATGATTTTTCAATAAACTAATATTTTCTTCTGACCAGCAGTTTGATTTTTGGACAGGATTTTTCTTTTGGAATTTTATATTTCAGTGGAACTCGATTTTTGTGTCTCAGATCGGATGGCTTCAAAGAACAAATTTTTATCATCGACCTTTGACCATGGGAATTTTTGATCCCGAAAAACTATGATGAATTAAGGCTTGGATAAGAAATTTTTGGCTGCATTGATGTTATTTTCAGTTAATATTATTTACCAATAGCGATGAGCTTCACTGAATTAATTTAACTATACTTATTAAATAACGACGGAAAAGAAAGGGCTATGTAATTTTTGCGCAATTTATTTGGCGCCAAAACGAAAGGGACAGATCGATAGATCATTGCGAAACTGATCAGATGATGCGAAATTTGGCGGTTACCGTTAGAGGATTTCTATTTTTTTTTCGTTAAAATGTGATTCTTAGTTATTGGATGGGAAATTTTTACGGGCGATGCTTGCATGCGCTTCCCACATTCGCTAAACTGCATGCGCTTTTTCCAAGAATAATGCTGCTTGATCAGCATTTGAATTACCAAGTTGAATGCTAGTGCAATTGGCTATTCTCGAGTTATGCAGTTTCATTAGATCGACAGTTGTCAGCCAAGAAAACTGTTTATGACAAAGTTGCTTCAATATTTTCCTCATTATCAAATAAGCAAAATGTGATCCAATTATTGTTTTGTTCTTTATGCAGCAATGCAACATCATAAAAATTATTATTTCATATGTCAAATAAAATTCAGTCTAGTTTTTGTACTCAAACGCGAAAGACTTTTATATTTTTCTTACAGAGAAATCGCCATATTCATCAGAGATAGATCTCTGAATCAAATTATTATTGAAGATTTTTCTTACAGATAAATCTTGCCATGCGTCAGAGAAGGTTTTCCATTATGAATTCGTTTGTCCTACCTTCTCGTTTTCGCATTTATTTACAGTGAGTTTAAATTAAATTAAAATTAAATTTAAATTTAATCCTATAAATTTTAACAAAAAGGAAATTAGGATTTTGTCAGTTACTTCAGAATCGGAAGCATGGTGCATGCCACGGAACACCAGCGCCACAATAAATGTGTGCAAAGATGAGTACAGAATTAACTGCATTGATGCAAATAGCAGTAACAGCTGCATAAATCTAATTGGTGGACCATTTTAGTCTGGATTCTCCAGTGGTCCTAAGTGTACAATTTATTTATTCAGCTCAGGATGTGCTGGAATTGTACTTACCGTCGATAGCACTGGCTATGTAATTTTTCCTTCCAAACAAAATCATTTAAATGTACTTGCATGTAATATTTCGTTAAATAAAACCTCAATTTTTATTAATATGATGTGAACATCAAATGAACAAACAATTTACTTTATGATTGTTTATTAGTTTAATCCAAAATAACTGTCTTTTTTCATACCATACTAATAAATGCGTCGCAAATTACATATTTTGCCCAGCAAATCAAAACAACTAGGTAGGGTGGAGTAAAATTCTCTATAAATTTCAGTAACTAATTAAAATATCAATTTTTAGATTGCATTTATTAAGTGTTCATCCAATGCTGATCAATTGGGAAACAAAAAAGAGAAATGGAATCGTTAAAAGCAGAGTAAATTTAACTAAATTCCCTAGCTACCCAAAAAATTATTGCGGTTATTACGATACAAACAAGCTTTTTGTTGTTTTATTTGAATGAGCTTTCATTAATTTTTGCTTAATTTTCTTTCGATCGTTGGTTTCGTGCAATAATTTTAATATTTTAATTAATAATGTATACAAAAATATCGATGGCTATTAAATGACTCGCTTTCAGCGCCCAGTATAACAGTATAACAGTATAGGTCTTCAAAGTGAGTTAGAGACAGAGAAATGAAACTTGAAAAAGTCAATGGGCAATTATGTTGAAGCATATAAAATTCGCTTGATTAAGTTACAATATCGTTCTTTAACCGTTGATTTACACCAACGAGAGCGAGAGCAACAACAATTCACATAAATGAGCTTTCCCCTTCAACAGACTTCTTCATTGGCTTGGCGATATAAACAACGAGCACAAAGAATAAACATTTTAATGGGGTTTAATCGATTGGAAATGCGAAAAAGACGCTATAAAAGTTAGTTCTGTTGTTTATATTTCTGCTTAGCCTTCCCCTCATTTGGATCACTTTTACTTTTATCATCCATTTATATACGTATTTAGTTTATTATTTTAAAAATTATTTTTAAATGTGAAATGGCTTATTTGCCAATAGAGCAGTGCATGTAGTTGTAGTCTCACTCACCTTTTTCAGCTTCGCTTAAATGCTGCATGCTTTGTTGAACAAAATTAATATAATTTTCCACAAAATTTGCTATTTAATTCATCGATTGCAGGATAAATAATAACAATTCACGTTTCGATGCTGATCGTTTGAATAATGTCTCGCTACTGCTGAACTCTGTGACTTAATGATCCTCAATACTGATGTTGCTGGGGCAGAGAAAAATATAATTCTACTTCGATTTTGGTTATAAAGACTTTATAATAATATACTTTATTTACACTTACTTTATTACTTTGAAAAAATTGTATTTATTTATGACAACGTGACGAAGAAATTTTCTTGATATTTGATTTATTGATCGGATGTTTTCGTTTTTATACAATTTTGCCGAATGTTATTTGCCTAACTATACATCTATAATAAATGCATTTCATGTAATACTAAGCTATTAAGCACCAGGGGGACACAATCTGTGTAAACTACATAGCCAGGATCTGACACAAACGCAAAATATTATTCCGTTCATTGGTTCAAATTAGCCATACATAAATGTGTGAGTACCCACCACTGCGGAATTACGCAATAAATGAAGGAAAACATCATGCCGTTGTTTCGCCATCATCGAGGAAATTCGTTGAATGTTAACAGATTTAAGCTGATGATGATGACTGCAATTTATGAAAGAATGCCATGTTGATTATCATATAAGTCATAAATGTACTAATTCTATTGTATTGTGTAAATTGTTAGATCAATAAACCAGCCACGAGACAGCCAAAAAAATAGATACTTTTGCTATTATATATATATAAAATGGGTCAACATAGTTTTAGCATAAATTAAGTGCATGATGAACAATTTAGATGAAGGACAAATTTACATATTTGACAGAGACACGATTAATGTTAATTAATTCTTAATAAATTGTCTATTTCGACTTCTTTATACGTCTTCTAGTTGTCCTAAAATGTGGATTATTAACTTGATCATTTGGCAATTGCAGACATCATTCAGTTGAGAGTGCATTATATGATTTATTTTCTTATGACCAGCTCTGGTGGCATTTTGAAATTTCGATTCGGGATGAGCTGTTTGATAAATTTCCAATTTTTGATAGCTCTGGATGTTAAATGGACTAACCTCGCCCCACGTTATCCAACTTTATCGGATCCCACTATAGACATCGACGAACCTCGACGAAATTGTATATTGATGATATTTTGATACTTCTCGAAGAAAGTGAAAAGTTTATAAAGGTTTTGAAATGAAAGGATATTCAGGACACGTAATTTTTCATTGTCGTGTCGTCAGTATAATAATTGATTTCTGATCCTGGCTTTGATTAATCATTGAAAAAAGGGATTTTAAAAAATAGATGCAAGTGCACAAATTTCTTATCTTGGGATGGAAGGATTTGAAGTTTTCCAACAATTCATTAAATAAGATCATTAAAAGCTTGAATTTAAAGTAAAATATAATACAATTTCTCTTAAGTGTGACGGGATCAAAATAATATATTTAGTTAAGTAAATAGCATCCGTAAAATCCGACAAATATTTTCCTCCTTCCTAGTGAAGTTTTATCTCTCTAGACTAGATTGTAATGATTCTTCTGGTCACTAAATATGTATTTGCATATCGTCATTCTCTTCTTAGTTGAACATGGTGCTGATAAATCGCTGAAAAATGACGAAGGAAAAAAAATTAGATTTGGCATTGGAATCAGGCAACAACCGTCAGTCTGTCAAATGTTCAAAATGTCATCAGAGCCAAACATGAAATTTTAAAGAATTTTTCCGAAATAAAAAGTTTCTTAAGAAAATTTCTGGGAAAATATTTATTTTGAGAGTTTTATTCACTTTGGTCTTATAATATTCTTAGTTATTGACTGATAATCGTCAACAGACTATCATTATAGTTCTGAAGAATGTGAGGCAAGTTTCACTTTTAAAGTCTTTAAAGTTTTAGATTGAAATAAATTTTAATGAAAAGTCAAGTCGCATGAAAAAATAATTTCTGTGTGCTCGATTTTCTGATGTCATTTACAAAAATAAATTTATAATCCTTATCAATTCGATAACTCTTATCATTATTGCGCTGAAAACAACGATATCAATATGAGAATTCTTTAGTAATCAATAGAAATAGAGATAAGCAACATTAAAGTGGGCATTCGTTTGGAAAATTCCGAAGTAAACAGACGTTTTTCATTTCGTTACAAATACTTGCTCCATAATTTGATACCCATAATTTGAACCAAAAGCGGTATAACTTTCACTAAGTTTTCTTTTCACAAAGAGGAGAGGCAGGGTGCAAAACTTAAAGAAAAAGTGAGTATAGGGTGCGGAGAAAAAAGGGATTTAAAGATAAATGAATTATTGCAGAAAGATTTCGATATCTTTTTTTTTGGGGGGGGGGGGGGCGAGGTTTCATGAGGAATCAGTTTCAAAATTCGAATATATTCCTCAAATAATAAGCGAGAAATTTTGAAATACATTACATGGTGAGAAAAGATCTTTTAAGATAAACATATTTTCAGGTGTAAAGTCAACTTCCACTGTGTCATCTAACTAATCGTACATTTGAAACTTTCAAATAATATTTTCTTCGAAACAAAAATATCTATTACATTGATAAGATTTTTTGTGACCATTTTTAGATTATATTTCACCACCCTAAACATCAAGCTGCAATCAATTTTTCAAGAAGATTCCTTACAAATCATCAGTTAACAAGTTCACATATCAGCAGAAATGAATCGTAAAAGAAAGAGCGCCGCCCTTTGCGGGTTTATTGAAAATTCAGATGACAGAAGTAAAATTCAAAAACTGATTGAAGATGGTGCCGATATCAACTTTCAGTCTGATGACTGGGACAATGACACACCACTTCATATTGCGGTTACCGCAGGCGATGCAGATATCGTAAGTCTTTTAATCGAACATGGTGACTAATACATCGCTGAAAAATGACGAAGGAAAAAGTGCTTTGGATATGGCATTTGAAACGGAAAATGAAGAAATGCACAAGTTGTTCTGCAGTGAACCGAATCAGATAAGTTCGAACAATAATAGTTCATTTCACCAAAATATCAAAAACGGAAATTTAGAAGAAGTTGAAATATTTGTTAGATTAAATCTTCATTTGAAAACTGTATTTGATTGTGACAATAATTCCGCACTTAAAAGTGCTTATGAGCATAACAAATATGAAATCGTTGCTTTTCTAAATTCCGAAGGTTTCACATTTGGCCCACAAGAAGATTCACAAAAGATCGCCGGAGAATCATTTGAAATTAGTAAATTGCGTCAAGCTTATCTTAGATATTTTCCAAAACCTGATGACTCTCACATTTTACAATTGATGAAATTTTCTCGATTGAATTTTAACCCAAACGATCCGAAAAATCACTTCCTACAAATTCGCGAATATTTTGAAGAACTTGATAAAATGGATGAATGCAAGCAGATTCTTAAAATTGTCGCGAATTACAATTTAGTTGATATAATTTTCGATTTTAAGAATGCCTCGGTCATTGAAATTGATCCAACCACTCGTCAAACAACTGCTGGAAACGTTTATCCATTTGCCATTTGCAAACATATTTATATTGCTGCACGTCGATCACGTGAAGATATTTTAGGAACATTGATTCATGAGCTATGTCATCTGGCGGTGGATTTGGTTTATGAAAATCAATGTAAACCGTTTAAAGAAAATGACATTAATAGAGAAAAATCATTTAAAGCCCTCCTGAGGAAATATGAGGAACCAGAATATAGAAAAGAAGTTATAGTTAATCGTGTTTATCAAAATGCTAGCGAAGACAGAAAAATTGTCGAATTAATTGTGCGCGTTCCACAAATTATAGCTGTCTATAAAAAGAAACAATTAGAATTGGATGCATTACGAATACTTTATAAAGATCTTTTCAAATTTTTCGATGACTGCAATCTGGATATGCAAGCTATTTATCCCTATTTAAAAGAGCGTACAATGATCAAGGAATTCAATAATGTGCTAGGAATTCATGAGAAAGCGATCTATTTTCAATGGAATTGCATAAACATGACAGAAAGTATTCAGTCAGAGTCAGATGCGATGGTGGTAAAATCAAACGTTCCAATGTTTACTCTTAAAAATATTTTAAACAAAATCGACATACCAGATTCAGAATGTGACAATGTAATCTTAAGTATAGAGCAATTCGTTGATCACAAACATAAAGACAAGATCATTCATTTTAAAACTTTCAATATTAAGCCGACATTTTATATCATTCAAGATGCTGAAATAGTCGGTGACATTTCATCTTCGATTGCGAGCTTGACGAAAAACATTAAAGTTAAGGTTGTTTTTATACTTAATAACAAAACTAACGAAAAAAAATTCTGAAAGACTTAAAAGTTCAAATAACTCAAAATATTTTCATGTGGAATGATTTGACAGAAGTATCACAAATCAATTTTCTTTCTCAAGACGTTGAATTTCGTGGAGTAAAAGTCAAATGGAATCAAATATTGCGCCCTCAATCCAAGATATTGCAAAAATTCCTCTCGATGAAATATTCGAATGTTCCGAAATATTTAATGAAATTCAAGAGAAAAAGATCAAAACATTTTTGATGACTGAAATTTATATTTCCCGAACATTGATTTCAAAAGATGATTTCACTGTCGAAGGAGATGAAATAATGGATCATGCTGACAAAATAAGTTTATTATTATTGCACAAAGTGCGGGTTATGGGAAGACAACAACATTACAACAATTAAAATATAAAATACAGAAACGAAATTCAAATCACTTGATTGTACTTATTGATTTAAAACAATACGCGGAAATGTTTTCTGATCATGCAAAACTTGAACTTCCATTTGATGAAAGTTTGATGCATATTCTTAATATCAATAAAAATGTTGATCAAAAATTGTTTCAGCAACTTTTAAATGACGGAAAAATTATTTTAATGCTTGATGGCTATGACGAAATTAATTCGGATACAAAAAAAGTGATTCTAAAATTCATAGAAGCATATTGTGAAAGTAAAACAAATCAATTTTGGATCGCAACCCGAACACATTTCGCAAAAGAAATTGAGAAAATTTTAAAACAAAAATCTTTTCTGCTTCAACCATTCACAAAAAAAAATCAAATTAATTTCCTAGTTCAATTTTGGCAAACAAATAATTCCGAAAAAGATGAAACAGAATTAACTGAAATCGCCAAAGATTTAATGGAGAAATTTAATAAAAGCATAAATTATGATAAAAGCGTTTTAAGTGATTTCATCGGAATTCCTTTGCAATTGCGAATGATCGCAGAAATTTTTAAAAACGACATCGGTAATGCGAATGGGATCTTAAATAATTTCCTAATAGACAATAATAAAATTAATATTTTCAAATTTTATGACTTTTTCATCCAAAAATTAATAATTTACTGGAACGAAGTAAAATGTCGAATTGAATTTGAGGAAAACATAAATCAAAATGAAAGGAATGAAACTCTCCTAGAGTTTCACAGAAAGCAAGCAAATATCGAAATGTCAAAATATTCTAAACCGAGTAATGTTGTGTCAAATTTACTGTCAGAACATTTGATTGTTCAATTTGGAATTCTTCATAAACCTGAAGGAACTTCTGATAAAAATTATGAATTTGTTCATCGAACATTTGCTGAATACTTCTATGCCGAATCAATTTTGATTGAAATTCAGAAGAACTTAAATTCTCAAGAAATCTTAGATGATCTTGCACATTCATTTTTCATAATTTTGGGTGAAGCCAGAAATGTCGTCATCAGAGCATTTATAAATGACGCATTGACCGAAAAATTTCAAGAAATAATGAAATCAGAAGAATTTTATAAAGCAATCTCTAATGCATATCCAAAACTTGAAAACTTTGTTATTGGAGATATTATTACTAATCTTTATCGCGAAAAACTTTCAAATATTTACAACTTATTTATAGCTTCGAAATTTATTGATAAAAAAGTTATTGAAGAAGTTTTATACTCAATCGGTATCTCTCGGATCCTGAAACACTTAAAGATTTTAAGGTTTTGTTTCATAAATACCTTCATCACGATGAAAAAAGAGAAATTCTATTAAGACAACCATATACTCTAAACGTCCCAGTTCCCTTATACAAATTTCTGAATAATGAAAGTTTGAAGTTTTTTGAATTTTTTGAAATATTTTCAAAAAAAAGAATTCTATAATTTTCTTACAAGAATGAAAATTAATTTTGCCGGACGTACACATTTGTTTGCAATACCAATGTAATAGTAGCAGCCGCATCTAATCAAAACGCAACATTTTTAAATTCACTTATTCAAAAACTGAAAAATTATTTTATCAGTAACAACAAATCGTTGAAAATATTTTTTGATGATGATTTCGGAATGCTTATGGCATTATCAAAAATTAGACGAGAAAATGTGGAAATTTACTGGAGATTATTTTGTGAAGTTGTTGAAGACGATAATGAAAAGAAAAAAATAATAACAATATTTTGTTCTTTATTTCTTGGCAAAGAGACAATGAAGTTGTTAACTTTATTTTACCAAAAATATACGACATTATGGGTAAAGAAATTTTTAAGGAATTCCTTATCACGGGAAATAATGAAGATTCTCCAATAAATGCTGTTGGCCAATATTTCAGAAGTCGCTATTTTAATAAATCATTTTTTACATTTATCGGAACTAAATTCAATGAAACTGAAATACGGAATATTATTATATGCATCATGGCATATAAATTGATTGCCATGCACCATGTACAGAAATAAAATTAATTGAAAATAAATTGTTTATTAATCCCAAGCTTAGTTATCAGATTTGGATTAAAATAAAGATGGATTTGAATTTAAGCTTGAGATTTTGCTTCGGATCAGATTTGGATTTAAACTTGAGATTGGATTTAAGCTTAGGCTCCGCCTCAATAAGTTCTAAAAAAAATTCTCACACAAACAAAATTCCTTCACACCAAAAAATTTTTTTCACACAAAATTCTCAAACGAAAATAAATTCGGATGACGTCATCGCGCCAAACATTTAATAACCATTTCAGTTTTTAAATGACAAAAAAGAAAATTTTTTTTATGCAATAGAATGAATGAAAATAAAACACACAATAAACCTTTAAAAGATAATTCATATACGATAAAATGCTTAAATTCAAGAAAATATTTTTTAAAGAAAACTCAATTTTTCGGCTTTTCCTTACGACTTTAGTATAAACAAAGATTGAAATTGATTTTTGTCCATCTCAAAGACATCTAAAACATTGTCATATATCACATTGCATTCCGTTAAAATTTTAGTAAAAAATACTTTTCAAACAGATTGTGCATGCGAAAATTAAATTCAAATGACGTCATCACGCGAAGCAAAAACATTTGTGGTTTTTATGATTAAAAAAAAAATTTTTTTAATGCAATAAAATGAAAGATAAAGAGTCCTTATACATATAAAAAAGATTTAAAATATGATTCTAACCCGATAAGATGCATAAATTAAAGAAAGAATTTTTTTTCGTCGGTGGAAATTTTAATTTTCCGGCTTTTCCTTACATCTGTAGTACAAACAGATAACAGTAATAAGATCGGCATCAATGATATCTAAAACATTGCCATACATGACTTTGCATTATTTTAAACTTTTTCGAACAAAACCTTTAAGAAAGTGCTTTTAAAGAAAACTCAATTTTCGACTTTTCCTGACGTCTTTAGTATAGACGGATGTGGAAATTATTGTCCGTCTTAATGAAGTCTAAAACATTGCCATACATTGTATTTCATTATTTTGCAATTTGAAATTTTAAAATAACATCTTTAAGAAAGTGTCTTTTTTGTGAAGAAAACTCAATTTTCCGACTTTTCCTTACGACTTTAGTATAAACGGATATAGAAATTCAGATGCGCCTCAATGAGTTCTACAACATTGCCATACATTGCTTTTTATTATTCTGCAAGGCTTTAGAAATAATTAATTATTTAATCCGAATTAAATTCGGATTAATAAATTCGAATGACGTCATCCGCATCAAGCATGACTCAAAGAAATTAAGCACGCTTTAGGCTTTAAAAAAATCGATGAGAAAAACTCCTCAACTTAAAAAAAGAGCGTAAAAGAGCGTAAGCTGGGGCCGTCCGAACGGAGTACATGAAAAAAAATAAAAATAATAAGGAGAAGATGAAAAAACAGATTTTATGATTGCCCCTCGGTTTATATGAAAAAAAAAAAAAAAATCTTAATTTCGCGCCGAAAAATGTTTCAAATGTCTTGGAATAACTTTAAATCGATAGAGCATTTTTTTTCTGATCGATTAATACCTCATTTGTTTAATAACGTTAAAGATTTCATGGATAAATTTGCAAAAAAAAAAGTCGAAAAAATGTAAACAAACGAAAAAAAAATCGAAAAAAAGAGGCGATGAGTCATAATTTTTTCTTTTCCAGAAAAACGCGACTTTTCGTTTTCACGGCTTTCCCTTACATTTGCGGTATGGAGAGTGTCATATCATTCGATGGGGAAAAATGGCACCGATAATGTTGTAGTACATACAAACGATAAATCAATGTTTGCTTCACAAATACGTGAAAAAACCGTTTTTTTTTTGTATTTGCGTAATCGTTTCCCAATCTGTTTGAGGAAAACGCGACATTTTCCAGGAAAAGTAAAAATGCAATTCGATAGAAAATTTAATAGCGCACAAAAAAATTCTAGAATATATATGATCGGATGAAAAAATTTATACTAAAGTGAAGAAATAGTGGCGTAGGAATTTTTTTCATCGGTGGAAAACTCAATTTTCCGGCTTTCCCTTAAGTTTTTTAGCATAAATAAGTATCAACAATAAGATCGACATCAATGAGATCTAAAACACTGTAATACATTGCGAAACAATATTTTGAAGTTGGCAGAACAAATAATTAAAAAAACTGTTTTTTAACGCATTTTCCTATTTGTTTTGGGAAATTGGAAAATAATCTTAGAAAAGTGAAAATGCCATTCGATAGAGAATTTTATAGCGCAAAATTTGGATAAAAATATTTATGATCGGATAAAAAAAGTTATACTAAATTGACGAAATAGTGGCGAAGAAATTTTTTTTCATTGGTGGGAAACTCAATTTTCCGGCTTTCCCTTACATCTGTAGTATAAATAGGTATCAGCAATAAGATCGACATCAATGAGATCTAAAATACTGTAATACATTGCAAAACAATATTTTGAAGTTGCTGGAACAAATTTAAAAAAAAAAAGAATTTTTCATCAAATTTAACATATATACCTAATTTTCCTGGAAAATTGGGAAATAATTAAAGAAAAGTAAAAATGCAATTTGATAGATATTTATAGGCTCCAGGTCCGTGAGTTTTATTGAATCGATAAAATGTCAGGAACATGAAAAAAAAAAAAAATTTTCCGTGGAAAATGTAGATCATGTTTTCACGATTCCAAAAAGTATAATAAAGTTAGCACCGGTAGAAGTTTTGAGCCCATTTTCGGCCGCGAAGCGAGAGGATTTCGTCACTCAATTACACTTAACACGTCCTTATATGAATAGGGAAAAGCTAGAATACGGGATGTCCTGGTAAAGTCACATTGAAAAATATTTTTTATTACACAAATACTGATTATGAAAATCCAAACACGATTTTAGGTTTCTTCAAATTCTGTACTTTTTCTATTTTAATTAATTTAATAGGGAAAGATGAATTGAAAGCTATAGAAAACGTTATAGACGAAATTAGGTTCTATGAAATAAACACGATTTTACATTTCTTAGAAGCTAAGAATTATTTTTTAAAAGATGAATTGAAAATTCTAATGGGAATCAAACTAAATGGCGGAACAATTTTTCATTTCGTTTTAGACCATTATTGGCGTTACATCAATATATTCGATGATATTTGGGAAATGCATGAAGAAACATTTAACGACGAAGAACTTAAGGAAATAGTGTATTCCCTAACAGAGTCGAGGTAGCGTCATTACAAAAACAAATTTATAATCCTTATCAATTCGGTGACGCTTGTCATTATCGCGCTGAAAGCAACGATAACAATATGAGAAATAAGTCGGCAACAAAGTGGGCATTCATTTGCAAAATTCCGAAGTAAACAGACATTTTTAATTTCGTTAAAAATACTTGCTCCATAATTTGATACCCATAATTTGAACCAAAAGCGGTATAACTTTCACTACTTTCATGAGGAATCAGTTTCAAAATTTGAATATATTCCTCAAATAATAAGCGAGAAATTTTGAAATATATTACATGGTGAGAAAAGATCTTTTAAGATAAACATATTTTCAGGTGTAAAGTCAACTTCCACTGTGCCATCTAAATAATCGTACATTTGAAACTTTCAAATAATATTTTCTTCGAAACAAAAATATCTAATACATTGATAAGATTTTTGTGACTATTTTTAGATTATATTTCACCACCCTAAGCATCAAGCTGCAATCAATTTTTCAAGAAGATTCCTTACAAATCATCAGTTAACAAGTTCACATATCAGCAGAAATGAATCGTAAAAGAAAGAGCGCCGCCCTTTGCGCGTTTATTGAAAATTCAGCATGTAGTGCCAGAATTCAAAAACTGATTGAAGATGGTGCCGATATCAACTTTCAGTCTGATGAATGGAACAATGACAAACCACTTCATCTTGCGGTTACCGCAGGCGATGCAGATATCGTAAGACTTTTAATCGAACATGGTGCTAATACATCGCTGAAAAATGACGAAGGAAAAAGAGCTTTGGATATGGCATTGGAAACGGAAAATGTAGAAATCCACAAGTTGTTCTGCAGTGAACCGAATCAGATAAGTTCGAACAATAATAGTTCATTTCACCAAAGTATCAAAAACGGAAATTTAGAAGAAGTTGAAATATTCGTTAGATTAAATCCTCATTTGAAAACTGTATTTGATTCTAAAAATAATTCAGCACTTAAAACAGCTTATGAATGTAAACAATACGAAATCATTGCTTTTCTACGTTCCAAAGGTTTCACATTTGGTCCACAAGAAGATTCACAAAAGATCGCCGGAGAATCGTTTGAAATTAGTAAATTGCGTCAAGTTTATCTTAGATATTTTCCAAAACCTGATGACTCTCACATTTTACAATTGATGACATTTTCTCGATTGAATTTTAACCCAAACGATCCGAAAAATCACTTCCTACAAATTCGCGAATATTTTGAAGAACTTGATAAAATGGATGAATGCAAGCAGATTCTTAAAATTGTCGCGAGTTACAATTTAGTTGATATAGTTTTCGATTTTGAGAATGCCTCGGTCATTGAAATTGATCCAACCACTCGTCAAACAACTGCTGGAAACGTTTATCCATTTGCCATTTGCAAACATATTTATATTGCTGCACGTCGATCACGTGAAGATATTTTAGGAACATTGATTCATGAGCTATGTCATCTGGCGGTGGATTTGGTTTATGAAAATCAATGTAAACCGTTTAAAGAAAATGACATCAATAGAGAAAATTCATTTAAAGCGATCCTGAGGAAATATGAGGAAGCAGAATATAGAAAAGAAGATATAGTTAATCGTGTTTATCAAAATGCTAGCGAAGACAGAAAAATTGTCGAATTAATTGTGCGCGTTCCACAAATTATAGCTGTCTATAAAAAGAAACAATTAGAATTGGATGTATTACGAATACTTTATAAAGATCTTTTCAAATTTTTCGATGACTGCAATCTGGACATGCAAGCTATTTATCCCTATTTAAAAGAGCGTACAATGATCAAGGAATTCAATAAAATACTAGGAATTCATGAGAAAGCGATCTATTTTCAATGGAATTGCATAAACATGACAGAAAGTATTCAGTCAGAGTCAGAAGTGATGGTGGTAAAATCAAACGTTCCAATGTTTACTCTTAAAAATATTTTAAACAAAATCGACATACCAGATTCAGAATGTAAAAATATAATCTTAAGTATAGAGCAATTCGTTGATCATAAACATAAAGACAAGATCATTCATTTTAAAACTTTCAATATTAAGCCGACATTTTATATCATTCAAGATGCTGAAATAGTCGGTGACATTTCATCTTCGATTGCGAGCTTGACGGAAAACATCGTTAAAGTTGTTTTTATACTTGATAACAAAACTAACGAAAAAGAAATTCTGAAAGACTTAAAAGTTCAAATAACTCAAAATATTTTCATGTGGAATGATTTGACAGAAGTATCACAAATCAAATGATTTGACAGAAGTATCACAAATCAATTTTCTTTCTCAAGACGTTGAATTTCGTGGAGTAAAAGTCAAATGGAATCAAATATTGCGCCCTCAATCCAAGATATTGCAAAAAATTCCTCTCGATGAAATATTCGAATGTTCCGAAATATTTAATGAAATTCAAGAGAAAAAGATCAAAACATTTTTGATGACTGAAATTTATATTTCCCGAACATTGATTTCAAAAGATGATTTCACTGTCGAAGGAGATGAAATAATGGATCATGCTGACAAATCAAAAACAATTATTATTGCACAAAGTGCGGGTTATGGGAAGACAACAACATTACAACAATTAAAATATAAAATACAGAAACGAAATTCAAATCACTTGATTGTACTTATTGATTTAAAACAATACGCGGAAATGTTTTCTGATCATGCAAAACTTGAACTTCCATTTGATGAAAGTTTGATGCAAATTCTTAATATCAATAAAAATTTTGATCAAAAATTGTTTCAGCAACTTTTAAATGACGGAAAAATTATTTTAATGCTTGATGGCTATGAAGAAATTAATTCTGATACAAAAAAAGTGATTCTAAAATTCATAAAAGCATATTGTGAAAGTAAAACAAATCAACTTTGGATCGCAACCCGAACACATTTCGCAGAAGAAATTGAGAAAATTTTAAAACAAAAATCTTTTCTGCTTCAACCATTCACAAAAGAAAATCAAATTAATTTCCTAGTTCAATTTTGGCAAACAAATAATTCCGAAAAAGATGAAACAGAATTAACTGAAATCGCCGAAGAATTAATGGAGAAATTTAATAAAAGCATAAATTGTTATAAAAGCGTTTTAAGTGATTTCATCGGAATTCCTTTGCAATTGCGAATGATCGCAGAAATTTTTAAAAACGACATCGGTAATGCGAATGGGATCTTAAATAATTTCCTAATAGACAATAATAAAATTAATATTTTCAAATTTTATGACTTTTTCATCCAAAAATTAATAATTTACTGGAACGAAGTAAAATGTCGAATTAAATTTGAGGAAATCATAAATCAAAATGAAAGGAATGAAACTCTCCTAGAGTTTCACAGAAAGCAAGCAAATATCGAAATGTCAAAATATTCTAAACCGAGTAATGTTGTGTCAAATTTACTGTCAGAACATTTGATTGTTCAATTTGGAATTCTTCATAAACCTGAAAGAACTTCTGATAAAAATTATAAATTTGTTCATCGAACATTTGCTGAATACTTCTATGCCGAATCAATTTTGATTGAAATTAAGAAGAACTTAAATTCTCAAGAAATCTTAGATGATCTTGCACATTCATTTTTCAAAATTTTGGGTGAAATGAGAAATGTCGCTGTCAGAGCATTTATAAATGACGCATTGACCGAAAAATTTCAAGAAATAATGAAATCAGAAGAATTTTATAAAGCAATATGTAATGCATATCCAAAATTTACAAACTGTGTTATTGGAGATATTATTACTAATCTTTATCGCGAAAAACTTTCAAATATTTACAACTTATTTATAGCTTCGAAATTTATTAATAAAAAAGTTATTGAAGAAGTTTTAAACTCAGCCGATATCTCTCAGATCAATGATCCTGAAACACTTACAGCCGTTCTCACTAAACAAGTTGAACCAAAATTTAGGATTAGACGATTTGTAAACCTGCTCAGGACCAGGTTTACAAAAGGTTTAAATTTTTTCAATGTAAATTCCTGTTATGAGTTCAAAGAAAAGAATATGAAAATAAATTGATATGGATTGTCCCAATTTAACAACAATCCGACTGGCCTTGAAGTGTCAGCTCTTTGATCATCGCAATTAATTCTTCCTTGTTTTCAGCAAAAGCAACAATATCATCAGCAAAGCGAATATTTGAAAGCCATTTTCGTCCAAGATTTAGTCCTCTATTATTCCAACACAGACCCATAAAGATCAATTGTAACACCGCATTAAATAATTTTGTTGATAATGGATCGCCTTGTCTGGATCGGACTCCTTTTTCTATTTTGAATGATCTTCCCTCTTTCTCAAGTTTGATTTTCGCTGTCGATTTTTCGTAAATATTTTTGATAATTCTGATGTATTTATCATGTACTCCTTGTAACTTCAAAGCTTTCCACAAATAGGGATGTTCAATTGAGTCGAATGCTTTTTGATAATCAATGAGTCCAAATTATTATTCAATAATTTTAAGATGAAATTTTTTGTTTCCGTAATTTAACATTAAATGCTCTTGGCTTAGAGCATCTGAATGGAACAGCTATAAAATAAATTTTCAAAATCGACGATAATGCTTGAATTTATTATTCAAATTGTTTATATACCCCTTCTTTTATTGTATTCATTTTTAATGACATATTCTTTCATTTAAAAGCTCAATCACTTCTTTCATCTCATCCTAAAATGTCGTTCAGTAAATTCAACCCGATTTCCGAGAGTTTTGATTTTATCGCCAAATTTAAAGACCACTCCACTTTGGCTACATTCTTCATATTTTGTATCTTCAAGAAGCATCATTTAATTTCTTCTGTGTTTAGGCCATTTTTTTAAAGCAGTTGACACATTTGTGAAACCATGTCCTATTTACGAAACAATTGGCCATTTTTGAAGCTAAATTAAAAGTTTTTAGATAAGACTATTTCCTTAAGTTCTTCGTCGTTAAATGTTTCTTCATGCATTTCCCAATATCATCGAATATATTGATGTAACGCCAATAATGGTCTAAAACGAAATGAAAAATTGTTCCGCCATTTAGTTTGATTCCCATTAGAATTTTCAATTCATCTTTTAAAAAATAATTCTTAGCTTCTAAGAAATGTAAAATCGTGTTTATTTCATAGAACCTAATTTCGTCTATAACTTTTCTATAGCTTTCAATTCATCTTTCCCTATTAATTTAATTAAATAGAAAAAGTACAGAATTTGAAGAAACGTAAAATCGTGTTTGTTTTTTCGTAGGAATATTTCTGTAATCTAAAATATTTTTCGATATGACTTTACCAAGACATTCCGTATTTTCTTTTATCAAAATATTCCGTATTTCAGTTTCATTGAATTTAGTTCATATTTAAATCATATTGGAACATTCATCAATTAGCGCATGAACTGTCATTTCGCCGCCTGGTCCTGAAATCACCACTGGTAAAATACGAAACAGAGTGCGGCCTTCATCCCGATTATGCAGATTGCAGTGCATTTGTTGATGCTCCGGCATTTATTGATGCGCTTGGATAGCCTGATGCTGCTTGCGAGTTGTTATTATGATACGTGGGACTATTTGCAAATGCGTTTCTTGTTCGAATGAGATGATGCCGATAAATGATAGTTCCATCTTGACGTTTTCTTCGCCTGCAGTTGCTGGACTGATGTGGGCCTCTCATGCATACGTAACACAGGTTCAATTTCTTGACTAAATCAAATCTGTTTTCTGGTGACATTTCTTTGAATTCTTTACACTGTTCCAGCAAGTAATGAGAATCACTTTTACATTTTAGGCATTTTCGATTTTCTGTTGGCCTTGATTCGGCTGATTGATGTACGTTTACTTGAGGCTTGAATCTTGAGGGATGAGGTGACGATGCTGGAGCTGTTGAACTAATTGCTTTCAAACCGACATAATCTTTGTGTTCCCTGTACAGCCACTCGCTGAATTTCGTTATCGATATTTCGTTACCTCGCTCTGTTTGACGTCGCTTTTCGCGATTCCATTGTGTTTGTAGACGAAACGGGAGCCTTTCTGCCATTTCATCTATGAGCGTGAAGTTATAGTCTTGGCTGTGCTTACCGAGTACCTTTATGTTGCTGGCTAATGACACTATCAGCATCGCGAAGTTTCTAATGGTCTCCAGCTTCTTTTCGGATGGGTTTTCTGCGCTTTTGATTTTTGATACACATGCTTTCAACACTCTCGTGGAGTCCCCGTAATCTTCGTTCAGCAAGTTAATGGCGTCATCGACCGTCTGAGGATTTGCTAGCAGGCTTGATAATTTGTTGATTACGCTCTTGCTTGTGATAGCTTTCATCACTCGATTTTTGCTCTGAGTGCTGCTGAAGAGACTTTTGGACTCATTATAGGCATTGAAAAAGTAGAGCCAGTCGAGCGTGGCCACAGGTTTTTAAAAATTTTCGGGGACATTTTGAAAAAAATCGGGGACAATTTTTTGTTTTTGTAAAAACACAGAAAATTAACTTTTTTATGTTTATGAGTGCAAAAATTTTGCACAATTTCCTCAATATCATGACTTTTTTATGTATTTTTTTAATTCATTTTATTTAATCATTTTAAATGGCATTTATAATTTAACTTTGATATTTTTCTTGGCTATGGATCTTCTTCAAAAAGTCTGAATTTCCTTTGATCTCCTTGTAAAACTCAGAGCAGCTCAAATCAGTGTTATATTGAATGGAAATACACGCATTTACTGTGTCCATTTGCAGCTGGCTTTATCACAATTCCAAAATCTGTTGATCATTGGAAAAATTCTCTCAACTTCCACTGAAGTTCCTGCGACACTCATTGCAAATTCCACCAAAATCTCAATATTAGTAAGTCGTGTGTTATTTTCACGAAAATGAGTAGAAACTTGCGTCCACATAAGCTCCGCCGATGCGTTTGAATTAATCCAATCTGACTTTTGCTGGTTAACATATGGAATTAATTGATTGAATTCATCGTGAAGAAAACTTTCATCAATAATTTGTGATTTGGTGTGTTCAAGAAAGAAATCTAAAGATTTCTCAACTAAGCTCCAATCAGGACTTCTATAGAGAATCATGAAATAATTTTGCTAGAGCAGGTTGAAACAGAATGAAAGTGAAACGATGAGTTTTTTTGGCGCGAATTTTAAAAAAAAGACGCTATAAAAATTTATATTGTTTTTTTAATTTTAATTAATCGTTTAATCAGCATTATAATTTATAAAAATGCAAAAATATTTTCAAAATTTTTAAAAAAATTGAAAATCGGGGACAAATTGTGTTATTCGGGGACCGGGGACAAATGTTGAAAATCGGGGCCTGTCCCCGGAAATTCCTAGCAGATGGCCACGCTAGGTAATCACCATCAAAATTTGGAAGATCGACATATGACTGTTGTTTCAAAAATTTGGCCAGCTCGTTGCTGCATTCGGTGACATCTGAGGATGAATTTTTCTTTACACTGATTTCGCCTTGATCATCGAGCCAGCTTTGGGTGTACCGTCTTTTCACCTTTTCATCCTCTTCTTCTTTTGAATATTCTGATGAGTCATCATCATCAAACGATTCTTCCTCAATTTCACGCTCCTTTTCTAGTAGTTCTTGGAGCCTCTTCTGGTGGAGCTGCTTTTCTTCTCCAATCAGCTTCATTTTCAGCTGCTTGGCGCTTTGGCGGGAACCTTTGCTTTTGTTGCTCGGAGCATGGCTTTTTGTTTCTATCGCTTTTCCTTTGTCTTTAATTGGTGTTTTCACACTTTCTTTTGCTTGTTTGGCTTTCTTCGTTGTTTCTGGATCGGCTTTGCAGTCATTGCATATCCATTTTTTGTAAATGACGCAATTTTCATGCAACGGTAGTGTACCCATATACCGCATATTGTACACTTGATCATTGCCTTTCTGCTGTTGTAAACTTGATTGCACACGAGGCAAGGATTCGACACGTCTTCTTGAGTGGGCTGATATGCGGTTTTCGGATTTGCCGTCATGTGTTCATCAATGCAGAATTGACATTTCCAAGTCTTCGCAAATACTGGGGCATCCGTGATGCATCTTGAATGATATCGGTCATCGCATGCTGAGCATGTTATGCGATCATCTTCTTCAACTTCCTTCATGCACTTCGGGCATTGTGAGAAGTGTTGGGCTATAGACAGTGTTAAATTTCGTCAACGGGGTTCAGGATCTTGAGTAGGGGGAAACTGTTTGAAGCAGGGTTTCGACAGAATAAATACTTGCGACGAGAAATTGTGTAATTATTTAACACGAAGCGCAATAGGTTTAACAATGCAAGAAATTTATTCTCTCCTAAAATTATTTAAGGGACATTAATTATATGAATTACATTTCAATATTAAATTGGCATACTTTTTTCATCGACTGCAAAGTCGGGATTCAAACAATTTCTATGTCGTGCAGCTCTTTATGATTTTTCAATAAACTAATATTTTCTTCTGACCAGCAGTTTGATTTTTGGACAGGATTTTTCTTTTGGAATTTTATATTTCAGTGGAACTCGATTTTTGTGTCTCAGATCGGATGGCTTCAAAGAACAAATTTTTATCATCTACCTTTCACCATGGGAATTTTTGATCCCGAAAAACTATGATGAATTAAGGCTTGGATACGAAATTTTTGGCTGCATTGATGTTATTTTCAGTTAATATTATTTACCAATAGCGATGAGCTTCACTGAATTAATTTAACTATACTTATTAAATAACGACGGAAAAGAAAGGGCTATGTAATTTTTGCGCAATTTATTTGGCGCCAAAACGAAAGGGACAGATCGATAGATCATTGCGAAACTGATCAGATGATGCGAAATTTGGCGGTTACCGATTAGAGGATTTGTATTTTTTTTCGTTAAAATGTGATTCTTAGTTATTGGATGGGAAATTTTTACAGGAGATGCTTGCATGCGCTTCCCACATTCGCTAAACTGCATGCGCTTTTTCCAAGAATAATGCTGCTTGATCAGCATTTGAATTACCAAGTTGAATGCTGATGCAATTGGCTATTCTCGAGTTACGCAGTTTCATTAGATCGACAGTTGTCAGCCAAGAAAACTGGTTATGACAAAGTTGCTTCAATATTTTCCTCATTATCAAATAAGCAAAATGTGATCCAATTATTGTTTTGTTCTTTATGCAGCAATGCAACATCATAAAAATTATTATTTCATATGTCAAATAAAATTCAGTCTAGTTTTTGTACTCAAACGCGAAAGACTTTTATATTTTTCTTACAGAGAAATCGCCATATTCATCAGAGATAGATCTCTGAATCAAATTATTATTGAAGATTTTTCTTACAGATAAATCTTGCCATGCGTCAGAGAAGGTTTTCTATTATGAATTCGTTTGTCCTATCTTCTCGTTTTCGCATTTATTTACAGTGAGTTTAAATTTAATCCTATAATTTTTAACAAAAAGGAAATTAGGATTTTATCAGTTCTTTCAGAATCGGAAGCATGGTGCATGCCACGGAACACCAGCGCCACAATAAATGTCTGCAAAGATGAGTACAGAATTAACTGCATTGATGCAAATAGCAGTAACAGCTGCATAAATCTAATTGGTGGACCATTTTAGTCTGGATTCTCCAGTGGTCCTAAGTGTACAATTTATTTATTCAGCTCAGGATGTGCTGGAATTGTACTTACCGTCGATAGCACTGGCTATGTTATTTTTCCTTCGAAGCAAAATCATTTAAATATACTTGCGTGCAATATTTCCTTAAATAAAACCTCAATTTTTATTAATATGATGTGAACATCAAATGAACAAACAATTTACTTTATGATTGTTTATTAGTTTAATCCAAAATAACTGTCTTTTTTCATACCATACTAATAAATGCGTCGCAAATTACATATGTTGCCCAGCAAATCAAAACAACTAGGTAGGGTGGAGTAAAATTCTCTATAAATTTCAGTAACTAATTAAAATATCAATTTTTAGATTGCATTTATTATTAAGTGTTCATCCAATGCTGATCAATTGGGAAACAAAAAAAAAGAAATGGAATCGTTAAAAGCAGAGTAAATTTAACTAAATTCCCTAGCTACCCAAAAAATTATTGCGGTTATTACGACACCAACAAGCTTTTTGTTGTTTTATTTGAATGAGCTTTCATTAATTCAGTCGTTCGACAAAAAATCGTTCATTAATTTTTGCTTAATTTTCTTTCGATCGTTGGTTTCGTGCAACAATTTTAATTAATAATGTATACAAAAATATCGATGGCTATTAAATGACTCGCTTTCAGCGCTCAGTATAACAGTATAAGACTTCAAAGTGACTGAGAGACAGAGAAATGAAACTTGAAAAAGTCAATGGGCAATTATGTTGAAGCATATAAAATTGAAAATAAAATAAATGAGGACGAAAAAATTTCGGGTACCAGTTAAAATTAAAGAAAATTTCGCTGGCTTTCCCAAGCCAAGTTGGACATCGTGGGGAAGTAGTCCATTTAACCTCCAGAGGTATCAAGAAACTCGAGATTTATCAAGCAGCTCATCCCAAACGAATTCGAATGTTCCATCAGAGCTGGTCATCAAAAAAATTATTGAAAAAATAAACTCTAAACTGTAAGAGGCAGCAGTTGCAAGATGACCATTGTTCAGCCCCGTTTCGGATCAAAAATTCTTTGAAGCTCTATAAGGTCACTGGAAAGACAAATCGAAAACGGATTGGTAGCCGCTCAGAACATTGTCTAATTTTTCAAAATTTTAAAGTAACTGGAGAGGCCTTTATCCAATTATGGATTGTTCATGGCTCAGTAATAATAATAATAGTAATAATAATATAAAATTCGCTTGATTAAGTTACAATATCGTTCTTTAACCGTTGATTTACACCAACGAGAGCGAGAGCAACAACAATTCATATAATGAGCTTTCCCCTTCAACAGACTTCTTCATTGCTTGGCGATATAAACACGAGCACAAAGAATAAACATTTTAATGGTTTAATCGATTGGAAATGCGAAAAAGACGCTATAAATTAGTTATGTTTTATATTCTGCTTAGCCTTCCCTCATTTGGATCTCTTTTACTTTTATCATCCATTTATATACGTATTTAGTTTATTATTTAAAAATTATTTTTAAATGTGAAATGGCTTATTTGCAATAGAGCAGTGCATGTAGTTGTAGTCTCACTCACCTTTTTCAGCTTCGCTTAAATGCTGCATGCTTTGTTGAACAAAATTAATATAATTTTCCACAAAATTTGCCATTTAATTCATCGATTACAGGATAAATAATAACAATTCACGTTTCGATGCTGATCGTTTGAATAATGTCTCGCTACTGCTGAACTCTGTGACTTAATGATCCTCAATACTGATGTTGCTGGGGCAGAGAAAAATATAATTTTACTTCGATTTTGGTTATAAAGACTTTATAATAATATACTTTATTTACACTTACTTTATTACTTTACAAAAATTGTATTTATCTATGACAACGTGGCGAAGAAATTTTCTTGATATTTGATTTATTGATCGGATGTTTTCGTTTTTATACAATTTTGCCGAATGTTATTTGCCTAATTATACATCTATAATAAATGCATTTCATGTAATACTAAGCTATTAAGCACCAGGGGGACACAATCTGTGTAAACTACATAGCCAGGATCTGACACAAACGCAAAATATTATTCCGTTCATTGGTTCAAATTAGCCATACATAAATGTGTGAGTACCCACCACTGCGGAATTACGCAATAAATGAAGGAAAACATCATGCGTTGTTTCGCCATCATCGAGGAAATTCGTTGAATGTTAACAGATTTAAGCTGATGATGATGACTGCAATTTATGAAAGAATGCCATGTTGATTATCATATAAGTCATAAATGTACTAATTCTATTGTATTGTGTAAATTGTTAGATCATAAACCAGCCACGAGACAGCCAAAAAAATAGATACTTTGCTAATTATATAAAAAAAGGGTCAACATAGTTTTAGCATAAATTAAGTGCATGATGAACAATTTAGATGAAGGACAAATTTACATATTTGACAGAGACACGATTAATGTTAATTAATTCTTAATAAATTGTGGATTATTAACTTGATCATTTGGCAATTGCAGACATCATTCAGTTGAGAGTGCATTATATGATTTATTTTCTTATGACCAGCTCTGGTGGCATTTTGAAATTTCGATTCGGGATGAGCTGTTTTATAAATTTTCAATTTGTGATAGGTCTAGAGGTTAAATGGACTAGCTTCGCCCCACTATATCCAACTTTATCGGATTCCACTATAGACATCGACGAACCTCGACGAAATTGTATATTGATGATATTTTGATACTTTTCGAAGAAAGTGAAAAGCTTATAAAGGTTTTGAAATGAAAGGATATTCAGGACACGTAATTTTTCATTGTCGTGTCGTCAGTATAATAATTGATTTCTGATCCTGACCTTAATTCATCATTGGAAAAAGGGATTTTAAAAAATAGATGCAAGTGCACAAATTTCTTATCTTGGAATGGAAGGATTTGAAGTTTTCCAACAATTCATTAAATAAGATCATTAAAATCTTGAATTTAAAGTAAGATATAATACAATTTCTCTTAAGTGTGACGGGATAAAAATGATATATTTAGTTAAGTAAATAGCATCCGTAAAATCCGACAAATATTTTCCTCCTTCCTAGTGAAGTTTTATCTCTCTAGACTAGATTGTAATGATTCTTCTGGTCACTAAATATGTATTTGCATATCGTCATTCTCTTCTTAGTTGAACATGGTGCTGATAAATCGCTGAAAAATGACGAAGGAAAAAAAAATTTAGATTGGCTTGGAATCAGGCAACAACCGTCAGTCTGTCAAATGTTCAAAATGTCATCAGAGCCAAACATGAAATTTTAAAGAATTTTTCCGAAAAAAAAAAGTTTCTTAAGAAAATTTCTGGAAATATTTATTTTGAGAGTTTTATTCACTTTGGTCCTTAAATATTCTTAGTTATTGACTGATAATCGTCAACAGACTATCATTACAGTTCTGAAGAATGTGAGGCAAGTTTCACTTTTAAAGTCTTTAAAGTTTTAGATTGAAATAAATTTTATGAAAAGTCAAGTCGCATGAAAAAATAATTTCTGTGTGCTCGATTTTCTGATGTCATTTACAAAAATAAATTTATAATCCTTATCAATTCGATAACTCTTATCATTATTGCGCTAAAAACAACGATATCAATATGAGAAACATATAAGCAACATTAAAGTGGGCATTCATTTGGAAAATTCCGAAGTAAACAGACGTTTTTCATTTCGTTACAAATACTTGCTCCATAATTTGATACCCATAATTTGAACCAAAAGCGGTATAACTTTCACAAAGTTTTCTTTTCACAAAGAGGAGAGGCAGGGTACAAAACTTAAAGAAAAAGTGAGTATAGGGTGCGGAGAAAAAAAGGATTTAAAGTTAAATGAAATATTGCAGAAAGATTGCGTAGTTGAATGATCGATTCGATATCTTTTTTTTTGGGGGGGGGCGAGGTTTCATGAGGAAACAGTTTCAAAATTCGAATATATTCCTCAAATAATAAGCGAGAAATTTTGAAATATATTACATGGTGAGAAAAGATCTTTTAAGAAAACATATTTTCAGGTGTAAAGTCAACTTCCACTGTGTCATCTAAATAATCGTACATTTGAAACTTTCAAATAATATTTTCTTCGAAACAAAAATATCTATAAGATTTATGTGATCATTTTTAGATTATATTTCACCACCCTAAGCATCAAGCTGCAATCAATTTTTCAAGAAGATTCCTTACAAATCATCAGTTAACAAGTTCACATATCAGCAGAAATGAATCGTAAAAGAAAGAGCGCCGCCCTTTGCGCGTTTATTGAAAATTCAGCATGTAGTGCCAGAATTCAAAAACAGATTGAAGATGGTGCCGATATCAACTTTCAGTCTGATGACTGGGACAACAATACACCACTTCATCTTGCGGTTACCGCAGGCGATGCAGATATCGTAAGACTTTTAATCGAACATGGTGCTAATACATCGCTGAAAAATGACGAAGGAAAAAGTGCTTTGGATATGGCATTGGAAACAGAAAATGAAGAAATCCGCAAGTTGTTCTGCAGTGAACCGAATCAGATAAGTTCGAACAATAATAGTTCATTTCACCAAAATATCAAAAACGGAAATTTAGAAGAAGTTGAAATATTTGTTAGATTAAATCTTCATTTGAAAACTGTATTTGATTGTGACAATAATTCCGCACTTAAAAGTGCTTATGCATAACAAAAACGAAATTGTTGCTTTTCTAAGTTCCGAAGGTTCACATTTGCCCACAAGAAGATTCACAAAAGATCGCCGGAGAATCATTTGAAATTAGTAAATTGCGTCAAGCTTATCTTAGATATTTTCCAAAACCTGATAACTCTCACATTTTACAATTGATGACATTTTCTCGATTGAATTTTAACCCAAACGATCCGAAAAATCACTTCCAACAAATTCGCGAATATTTTGAAGAACTTGATAAAATGAATGAATGCAAGCAGATTTTTAAAATTGTCGCGAATTACAATTTAGTTGATATAATTTTCGATTTTAAGAATTGAAAGGTCATTGAAATTGATCCAACCGCTCGTCAAACAACTGCTGGAAACGTTTATCCATTTGCCATTTGCAAACATATTTATATTGCTGCACGTCGATCACGTGAAGATTTTAGGAACATTGATTCATGAGCTATGTCATCTGGCGATGGTTTGGTTTATGAAAATCGAAGTAAACCTTTAAACAAATGACATTAATAGAGAAAACATTAAAGCGATCCTGAGCAAATATGAGAAGCATAATAGAAAAGAAGATATAGTTAATCGTGTTTATCAAAATGCTAGCGAAGACAGAAAAATTGTCGAATTAATTGTGCGCGTTCCACAAATTATAGCTGTCTATAAAAAGAAACAATTAGAATTGGATGTATTACGATACTTTTATAAAGATCTTTTCAATTTTTCGATGACTGCAATCTGGACATGCAAGCTATTTATCCCTATTTAAAAGAGCGTACAATGATCTAGGAATTCAATAAAATACTAGGAATTCATGAGAAAGCGATCTATTTTCAATGGAATTGCATAAACATGACAGAAAGTATTCAGTCAGAGTCAGAAGTGATGGTGGTAAAATCAAATGTTCCAATGTTTACTCTTAAAAATATTTTAAACAAAATCGACATATAATAAAATGTAAAATGATGATTATCTTAAACATATCGACATATATTTTCACATTCTTTTCTATGAACTCATAACAGAAATTTACTTTGAAAAAAGTTAAACCTTTTGTAATCCTGGTCATGAGCAGGTTTAAAAATCGTCTAATCCGAAATTTAGGTTTAACTTGTTTAGTGAGAACGGCTGTTACTGTTTTCAAATGGTAGCACCAAATCAAAAAAACGGTTATTCTGCGGACGCCCAGATGTCTTTTCACGCCTGAAGTCGATTCATCTGTTCTTGTAACGACTTTGAGACATTTCGTAAATTTCGATTCCTTTATTGATTCGCTCTCGAAGTGCTGCCAATCTCAGGAAAACTTTTTACCGCTCATTTTTGAATTCTGATTAAGAAGGTTTGCAAAAACGTGTGTTTATTGATGCTGAAACAGAGCCATCTCTCTTTACTTGCCTTCTCCGAATGATGCAAAAGTGTTTTATTCAAAAAAAAAAAAAAAAAAAATATTTCTAATATATAATTCCTGTACGAAATTAAAATTAGATTATTTCCCTGTAAAAGTTTGGTCCAGTTTGGTTTATTCGTGTTAACGCTCGTTTTTAGACATCAGACACGGGAATAATGAAAACTCAAAAAACCTTCCCATAACCTTAAGATTTGAGAACGTATCAGTATTTAAATAATCTATACAGTTTTAAAAGCATTCTATATACATATTATGTAAAATTTTATGTTTCAAATATGTCTTCTTTAAAACATTAACAAAAAGATAAGAGTGGGGATTATGAAACAGAAATAGGTATGAATCACAACGGGCATCCGGTAATGGAACAGAAAAATATTATCGCAACAATA
This sequence comes from Propsilocerus akamusi, assembly GCA_018397935.1. Taxonomy (NCBI): domain Eukaryota; kingdom Metazoa; phylum Arthropoda; class Insecta; order Diptera; family Chironomidae; genus Propsilocerus; species Propsilocerus akamusi. The sequence goes on from JAFFZY010000033.1 coordinate 57,562, forward strand.
ATTGTAATAACAGAAAGGGTAGAAATAGACTCAAGTATGAACTACCGATAAATGTAAACGAACCAGATTTCACACAAGTTCAGTTTTAGCACAAGTTTTATGTGCTGATGAAAGAAAATACGATATTCCTAATTTATATGATACCTGGGACTGGGACAAAGAAGAATTTAAATAAGACATTACTTTTGATTAATTAATGCATTAATAATCAGTTGAAAAGTTATTAATTTAACTGTATAATTAGCTAAAATAAGACATTACTTATTTAAATTATGAAATAAATCAATTAGGTAAAGATTTTATTGTAATGTGTTCATATTGACAATTTGACAATGTGGCAGCTGATTAATAATTACATAATTAATTAGAAAAATCTTAATTTGTCAAAAATTTTAATGGTGGCTATTATAGTTTTACCCGATGCGTGTGGGGGAGATTACTAATCATCTTAACGACTGATCCAGGAGAATAATCAAACACCTGATCGACGTCGCGATCGCGCGAAAACTCAAATAACATGCATGAAACTAATGGACACCTCATGTTTACATCTTATAATTGGCTTTCATCACCTTGGGGTTTATGTTTTCCTTTCGATTTTTTTCTCTATCTCCTCTCTTAGTTTCTAGTTCCTCATTTAAATCTTCTTCCTTAGTTTTCTTATTATCCTTTTTTAAGCTGATATGTCCTTTCTTCTTATACAATACCACCAGCAGACCAAGCTGCTTGTTATCAATACAATAGAATATCGAACTTATTCCTAGTATAGTGTTTACCTTAAGCAAGGTTTCTTCGTATTTTCCTTGCACTATATCGTTTTTGCAGTAAGCTGTCCTATTTTATTCTAATAATCAATCATTTTCACCACTAAGAATTAGCTTAAAGCCTGAAAGGCAAATTGATATATCGATTAAGAAATGTAAAAGACAATATCATCATCATCAGCACCAGAAAATAAATGTAACTTTCTTCTTCTTATTTAATAATAATTGACTTTATAATTGACTTATTGAATGGTATTACCGTGATTCAAATCTTGGTCGATTATCATCTTACCGGAAATGAAAAATTACATCGTAATTTTCTTATCGGCATAAAACTGTTATCGGTGCAAACTAAATACTTTGTGAACCAATTATGTCTTTTGGGCAAAACATGCAACAGCAGCCAAATACCAACAGTCTCCAAGATTTTCTTGAATTACATCGAATCGTGAATGTCCTTCGACGAAGAAATGTGGATTTTTACAAATCGAATCAATAATAGCTCATTCAACCTCAAGTCTTTATATTACATTTTGTTGACCTTAACCATTTTATCTCTAGTATCAGCTGGTCAGCTGGTGCACAATTGCAGCTTAAATGGCCGGTTTGCTTTAATTTAATGACAAGCATCATATGTCAAAATTATTCTAATCAAATTGCGCTGCATTTTATATAGCAACGGACAAGGGTTTTTTCATGCTCAATGCTTTAACTTATTGCACACGAAACCAACATGATCATACATCTTGCTAGAACATTAAGCAAAATTTTATAAAAAAAAAAAACCAACAACAGCACGAGCCTCATTGCGCTCCAACCAAATCATATTAGCATCAGCCCCAAATTGCGCTCCAACCAAATCATATTAGCATCAGCCCCAAAGAGAATCAACCAAATTCTAGAAATCGAAACTAAACAATGTCTAAACAGAGAAACTGAAGTATATTATGATGAGATGCATGGTTGTATGGTGTTGTTCTTTAATGTACCTAAAAATGTCTTTTTGACTCGCTTTACATATTCCTTTTTTTTGTTGTTTTTTTTTTTTGTTTGGGGAAGTATTGACTTGGCTGGGAGAATATTTATTTTATGGTGAATATTTTAATGATTTTATTGCATGGGCGTCATAAAATGTTATACGGCAATGCGACATGTAGACATGTTGCTCTTGTTCTATCGCAGGTCACTCAATGAACTCCGTTTTTGTTTTAAATGATGATAGTTGAAATGAAGAACGTGAATAGTCTTCAAACATCAAAGTGATTTTTTTATTATCATTTTGAATGCATGAAAAAGTATGTTTACCATAAAGCTCCATAAAAGCTCCCGAGGAAAGAAAACTTAGAAGATTATTGAAATAACTCTGAGTGAAATCATTTAATCGGCTTTATATTCATTTCTAAATTTTCCGTGCAAAATCCTCCGAATGCAACAACAAAAATAACTTATCTATATGGACTTCATTTACCTCTTTCTTTCTCCTTTATGTTGGCTGAGTGACTTTTCTTCTAAATGTTTATTACCCTAGATTATTAATTAATCAATATTCTTCGAATCGTAAAAAAAAGTATCTGCAATAATAGTCTTCATATTTATTTTATAATTTAATGATTTAAAAAAAAACTGTCAAAGTGTAACGAATTTTGTTGTATGACGAAGTATACTGGTATTACTCTACCAAAATCTCGACTAAATTAAAAATATTAGTTTACTGGTTAGTACTGGTAAGTTCGATCTGGGCCTTTTTTTTTTTTCAAATGAAATTTTTCATCTTCTCGTACACACAAACAATAGATAAGAAAATTATAAAAAATTAAAATTTGTAATTAAACAAACTTCTTTTACGAAAACATGTTTGACAACAAAGTTCGTCATACTTTTCCCAACAGATGCCATAATGCGCAAGTCAAAATAAGCATTCGCATGAGAAAATAATATTTATTAACATCTCCATTACTTTTGTTTACGTTTTAATTTATTTCTTTTTTAATTATCGGTTAAATGAAACATGCGCAAAAAAATTGCTGTGATGAAACCTCAGAAGGAGGCAAACATTCAGTTAAATACAAAGAAGAACTTATGCAGAAAGGGATTGACGAGTTAAAATTAGCAAAACCGTTGTATGTGATGTCCAACTATTTTTATTGTATGTGATGTCCAACTATTTTTATTGTATGTGATGTCCAACTATTTTTAATTTTGCTTTATATCTGCAACGTTAATGTCTCCGGCGTTTCTTAAGCGCGATGGACGATGCTTGGACTGAAAGCTATAGCGTACTAAATTGTAAAGAGCTTTGAAAATGAATGGCCATTAAATGCGTAAACGCGGCGAACTGGAAGACATTCCTCATGTCTGGATTTGTAAATTTTATTTTTTGCTTGGAGCTTTGGTAACATGACCACGTTTCACTGCTCGGTTTTGAAGTGCTGTGATGTTAATTCATCTAAATGATTTGAAAAATTATCCATCACAATTATTTTAGCTTAGTTATACAGCAAATGATAAACATTCTTTCATCACCAGACTACCAACTGCTTGGAGCTTAAAGAAAACAAACAATTTTTTCGTCATATTATTACAAATAAATAAATTTTTGCCTGGTGCCGTTATTGCAATCGAAAAACGTATTTGTGAGAAAGAAATTTTTATAACCCTCATCAGTAGCTATCAAAACTTCAGATGATCAACATCAAAGTAATATTTTGGCTGCTGGGCCTAATGGCTTCAATTGGTGAGTTTCAGTTTAAATTTGGGTATTTTTTCATTTTGTTAAAATAGTAAAAGCATAATTATGAAAATATGGAAATATTTTTTCTTTATAATCAGCACAATGCTTGAAGTGCGGCATACTAGTTTCAGAATGTGAATTTGTTGTAACCAATGATAATAACTGGCAATTATTTAATGCTTGTCCTGAATTGCCGATATGTCAAAAAAATAGACAGTTGATAAGAACAACTGATAATGGAATACAAAAATGCTGCTGCTTAGGTAATTTTAAAATCTTCTCTCCCAATAAGAATGAATGAGAAAGTGAATTTTATAAAGCAATACAAAGATTACCATCATTACTTTTTGCTCGGATATTCGACTTTAGATGAAAGCCCTTCTTCAGAACCTCCACGAAATGATTGTGGTAGTGAACTTGAAACCTGGAATCCAACTACTGGAACATGTTCATGGCAATGCGAAATTGTTAAAACGTATTGTTCAGGTCCAAGCCCGTTGAGTATATGTAATTCTGTACCCGAGGATATTTATTCCACATGTATTGGAATTTCATCAGATAGCCCTTCTTCAGAACCTCCACGAAATGATTGTGGTAGTGAACTTGAAACCTGGAATCCAACTACTGGAACATGTTCATGGGAATGCGAAATTGTTAAAACGTATTGTTCAGGTCCAAGCCCGTTGAGCATATGTAATTCTGTACCCGAGGATATTTATTCACATGTATTGGAATTTCATCAGATAGCCCTTCTTCAGAACCTCCACGAAATGATTGTGGTAGTGAACTTGAAACCTGGAATCCAACTACTGGAACATGTTCATGGGAATGCGAAATTGTTAAAACGTATTGTTCAGGTCCAAGCCCGTTGAGCTATGTAATTCTGTACCCGAGGATATTTATTCCACATGTATTGGAATTTCATCAGATAGCCCTTCTTCAGAACCTCCGCGAAATGATTGTGGTAGTGAACTTGAAACCTGGAATCCAACTACTGGAAAATGTTCATGGGAATGCGAAATTGTTAAAACGTATTGTTCAGGTTCAAGCCCATTGAGTATATGTAATTCTGTACCCGAGGATATTTTTTCCACATGTATTGGAATTACATCAGATAGCCCTTCTTCAGAACCTCCACGAAATGATTGTGGTAGTGACCTTGAAACTGGAATCAATCTACTGGAAAATGTTCATGGAATGGAATTGTTAAAACGTATTGTTCAGGTCCAAGCCCGTTGATTATATGTAATCTGTACCCGAGGATATTATTCCACATGTATTGGAATTTCATCAGATAGCCCTTCTTCAGAACCTCCACGAAATGATTGTGGTAGTGAACTTGAAACCTGGAATCCAACTAGTAGAACATGTTCATGGGAATGCGAAATTGTTAAAACGTATTGTTCAGGTCCAAGCCCGTTGAGCATATGTAATTCTGTACCCGAGGATATTTATTTCACATGTATTGGAATTTCATCAGATAGCCCTTCTTCAGAACCTCCACGAAATGATTGTGGTAGTGAACTTGAAACCTGGAATCCAACTACTGGAAAATGTTCATGGGAATGCGAAATTGTTAAAACGTATTGTTCAGGTCCAAGCCCGTTGATTATATGTAATTCTGTACCCGAGGATATTTATTTCACATGTATTGGAATTTCATCTGACTATTCTACAATTCCGTCGTCAGACTAT
>JAFFZY010000041.1:0-27230 GCA_018397935.1 Propsilocerus akamusi
AAGTTTCTATAGCTCTTCTGTTTGGATATTTGACCTTCAATCTGAACAACTGAATATGAAAATGTTGATCAGTACTTCCGCTTAAATTATGCATGATACGAATTTACTTTCTCGAAATCATTCACGCTGAAAGTCATCGCAAGTTGTGGGCGTCCAAGCAATGCCGGCATCAAAACAATATCTCCAAACTCTGCTTTCATTAATCGATGTAAATTGTTGAGCGGTACTTTTGTGATATTTTCCTATAAATTAGCAAGTTATTATTTTTTTATCTTATCAATAATCGGTGAGCCTTGTACCTCCAGGCATGAATCGTCTCAAAGTTTCTATTTTTGTAAGCTTTGGAATACTATCAAATGGTTTTGCTGCATTCCATTCATCTTCAAATTTAACCCTACAATCTGCTGCTTGTGTAGAAAATTCACTGAAATGCTTAACTTGATATCGAAATCCCACTCGCAACCCCAATAATTGAAAAGTCATCATATTTTTCTGATTATTTTTTTTGAACTTGAAAACGAAGCACAAGTCTTTTCTCAAAAACGTTCTAAAGCAAACTACGCATTCAAATCGGAGAAAAAAAATTATGTTTTTCGTCGAAAACCTTCCAATTTATTGTCGTTTCTTTACTTCTTTGGATTTTAAACATATGTAGATGCATAAAACCATGGCAGTATATTTAGAGGTGACAGCAAAGCCAACCCAATCAAAAAAAAAAAATACTCAAATACGAACGACTCCAAACAAATGAAAAACATACGAAATTTACAAGACAAATGGTAGAACACTATGGGATAATTTGGAAAAATCCTACAATTGTTGACCCTCCGGATTTACTCAAATTGTAAACAAAACAAATTTTTTTGATTATTTTTATACACACAATAAATCGTGCCTTGCAATAATTAAATACGCAATTTATATAATTTGTCATTGAGATATGGCATTTGGTTAGCTTTATTTAAATTTGAAGAAATTCGAAGGGCAGTCCTATATTCGGAAATTATTCATAGCTGACTACCTTATGACCAAGGTAAATAAATATACCAGGTAGGACAGACTCTAACACATTCAAAAATGTTACACGGTTTACGTCTCACACAAAGTAGCAGTTTTGGTCCGGCAACAGGGAAAATCGTATGGTTTTTTCGACTTTTTTCAGCCTTTCTGCGTTCCCTTCGATTTGATTTGCTTGAAAAAAAAAAAAAAAAACAAAAATAACATTGATTTTTTTCCCCATTTTCACTCGTTTTACGCGTTATTTAACAAAAAAACTGTATAGTAATATAGTATGATAGTAAGCACGTATGTAATATAGTAAGCACACCTAGAGAACCATCTTTCACTTGAACTTTGTCTTTGAAATTCTTAGCTCGAACTTGGAACAAATTCAAATAAATATTCGTTATGTCATCTTTCCCAGAAATGTTGTTGCATTTGTTGTATGCGGTCCCATCGTTCCAGACGGTTGGGCTTTTCCTCAGTAAGATCAATTTCTGGTTTTGCAACCAATGCGCGTCCAATAAGAAATTGACCGGGCGTAAGAGCCGACAAATCGTTTGGATCATTACTGATTGCTGTCAATGGACGTGAATTGAGAACAGCTTCGATATGACAAAATAAGGTTGTTAACTCTTCATACGTTAACAGTGCGTCCTTCATCACAATTCTCTTCATATGACATTTTGCGCTCTTCACAGCAGATTCCCACAAACCACCAAAGTGTGGCGATCGGGGCGGAATGAATTTCCAGTTGCATTCGAGCTGATGGATGTAATGTTCAATGGAACTGATTGTATCTTGTGCCTTCAGAAACTCGTAAAACTCTGACATGTGATTACGAGCACCGATGAATGTACCGCCATTGTCCATGTAAAAATTCGCGGGTAAACCTCGCCGTGACACAAATCGATCTAAAGCCGCTAGAAAACATTTTATTGTCAGATCATTGACAACATCCAAGTGAACTGCTTTTGTGGCCATGCAAACGAACAGTATGATGCACGCTTTCGCTGTCTTTACTCTTCGTGTGGCAGATAACTTGATGTTTATCGGACCACCAAAATCCATGCCACGAATTTGGAATGGCAATGATTCTGACACTCGAACTTTGGGCTGTTGGCCCATGAATTGCTCGACTGTGATTGGACGAGCTCGTAAACATGGCTTAATGGCCAGCATTTCATGAGAATGAGAAGTCTGCTTGTTGTCCAATATGGAGATGTAGCTGATGCGTTTCACGAATGATAATTCGAGCAAAATAGCATGTAGGCAATACAATCTGATGGTTTTGATCTACATCTAATGATATAATCTTCCACCGACTCGGATGAGCCCTTGAGAATCTAAAAATGGATCAAGATTCTTGAGGCAAGAGCCTCGAGCGATTGGTTTTTGATTAGATAAGCAGTTATACTCATCTTTGAATTGCTTCTACTGATATAATCTGGCAATAATTCGTTCAACATCTTGCAAATCAGCTGGTTCGATCCGACCAGATCGTTTCTCTTGATGCTTCTTGTGAGCTCTCATATTATGGATGAATCTTGTCACATAACCAATTTTTCGCTTATTCAGATATGTTGAACTTGAATTTTCCACCATGGCAGTGAATGGATTGTGTTCAGGTTTCACCAGCAATGTTGTAACTTTCTTGAAACCTTCTTTGTAAATTGGATCATCAGGATCGATTGACTTTGGCCATTCATCTTCTGACTGTTTGATGAACTCTGGTCCACTCCACCACATATCGTTGTGGATGATGTCGAAGGGCATGATACACGAGAAATGTAATCGGTTGGATTAATTTCGCTTCGAACATGTCGCCAATTTGTGTCAGGACATAATTCTTCAATGCTTGCTGTTCGACTCGCGTTAAATGTTTGTAATTGACACGGAGATTGCTTTAAGCAGCTAAGAGCAATTGTGGAGTCCATCATGCATGTTATTTTCGCAAATTGAACTGACAAGGATTTCTTGACTCTAGATTTGGCGCACAAATATCGACTGACGATGTATCCATCAGCTGTTTCAGAGCATAAATAAACATCCGCGCCAAGTTCAAGCATGGATGCGTCGGAGAATGCGACGATGCGAACAACAATAAACGAACTGATAAGAGCTTGGCGTGGGATTCTAATCTTGTCAAAAACCCAGCATTTTCGAAATTTTCCGTATTATTTGCCCAGTCCTCACAAAATCTTCGAAAGCTGCCTTGGAGCTCCAAGCTCAAAACTAAAATTTCAATCTAATGTTGTGCCCCGCCTACCATTCTACCACAGGACATTACCACAAGGTAATTTTTCCTTCCATAAAACTGCCAATTTAAATTCTCCACTTTTCTTAAATCAAACCAAAAGGTTGAAATTTAAAATCCGATAAACAATACCTAGGATAAGAGCTCAAAATCCCGTGGAACATTTGGTAATCAATTCTTTAATCCATTAAAATAATACGCTTTATGCTGACCTATCTATACAAAATCTTCGCGATTGTTCATCTTCGCATATTTCGTCTGATGCCCATTCAAAAATGTTATCTCACTTACAGTTCGTCACGCTTGCTTCACAATTACTCAAGTTCTTTATACACACTCGCTGTTGACACAGCATTTCTTAATTTTTTTTTTTTTAATTTTACGGGGAAAGGCTTCAGTTCTTACAATAAAACAGCAATAAAACTCAGTGAGATTATATAAACTTTCATTATAATGTGAACAAAACCTTTTATTTCATTTGGAATACAAAGAAGTTCGTTCACTCCACACCTTCGTTAGGATTGATTGGTTCATTTACAGTACAAAGAGCCTTGTATGCTCCATGAGTTCCTAATTGACATTCTGAAGCTGCCTTTCCACCTACATAAACGTAAGCACCAACCAAATTTGTCGAAGCATAATTACATGCGAGCTCTGATGTAAATGAAAGCAAACAACGTATTAAAAATTATGCAATATTATGTAACGCCAATGTTAGATTATTCTGTCATTCCATAATATGATCTTTAATTTTGTATGGAAGCTTTGTTATCTGAATCCATGTGTTACTTAATCTTTTTCTATGTATCTATGATTGCTTTACCTGTAGCATTGATATCTTTTCCTCTCCGGGTCGCTGTGTATTGGCACACAGCACATCCAACTTTGTGTATCCTCGCATTTATCATAGCAGCTGCATGTCCATAGCCTTTCTCGTCATAGTCTGAGACTTTTGACTGGTAGCTGTCTACAATTTCTGGTGGCATATACGACAACTCATCGTACCATGACTGAATGCGACCGACAGCAAATGTAACACTTGAATCTGTGGCAAAAGGTTTTATTGTATAAAGGGTGCCTAGATTTTGCCCCGAAATCATGTAATTTGCTGCAGAAATAAATTCAATATTTCGATTCATATTAAACAACTTGAAACATAGACATCGAATTTTTTTTTTATAATTACGTGTATTCCTGCACTTGTCGTGTTTCATAATGCACTGCTTACAATTGAGCTCGGCCAATTTTGCTAAAATATCATCCCAGGCGAGAGCTGACATCCTCGTAGCTGAAGGAAAAGTTACTTCATTTCCAGATGCAATTTTGGATCTTAACACATTGTGTTTGTCAAGAACAGCCTTTTGCAGTTCTGCAGTCATTGGAAGGATGCGAGCATTTTTACAGGTACTTGCAAATTTCTGGTGAAATTAAAATAAACTTGTAAGCGATTGACATTAGGCATACGTTTTAAAAACTGCTCACCCCATCATGTTTGCATGCAATATGAGTACCTGGATCATTCTCGCATAAGCTTGGATCACACCAATCAATTTTTGAAAAATTAGTTTGCGACAGAGCACCGGCAATCAACAAATTGATATTAGTTTTAGTGAAACGTAAGTCATGTTCAAAAACACTTTTTATGAGAAAAAATTCGAATTTACATCTATCTCAAAAAGACCAATAAGTCGACTGTAGTGATAAAATTCTATTTGTTATTAATTCAATAGCTTGTACTGCACAAAAAATAACATCTGATCAAACACACGCCATAACCAACTGTTAAAAAAAAATAAATAAATATTTATGAGACAATTCATTTATTCCGATATATTAAGAGTGTATAATTTATCGTGTCTTTGGGGCGCAATATATTTTGACTGACACCATATTTTTTTTTTTTTTTTTTTTGTAACTACACAACAAAGAATCAAAGAGGAGGGTTGTTTTTTTGTTTATTTGCATATTTCATCCCCACGGCCGAACTGGCGCACTTTGCCTTTCGAGCGAGACGCTTGATGAGACATCAAGTTTTGTCAAAATGTCGCGTCAATTTCTTCCATATCCGACCTGACTGTTTTGGTGAAAATTTTCATGTTCGACGTTGCCGATGACCTCTTCTTAAGGATGCGCTTCGAAATTGCAAAATATCTTCCGGGTTGTCGTGTTATTGTCATATTTGACTTTATTTTGGTAAATTGCTACCATTAAGCGACATCTCCCGACTAATGAATCATGGCGTGGCCATGATCAGGCCAAAACAGAGGAGGAATGTCGTGCTGCCAACAAAAAGACAAAAGCTGATGTTAGTACATTCCTTATATCGTGGCTTTTTAAATTCCCCGATGTGACGTATAACGTTGTGTCTATGACTCAAGAAAAGACTGATGCTAAATTCGCTATTCTTCGAAAAATTTCAACGCATTTGCATCTGTATTTACCGTTCAGAGTCTTGTCGAAGGTATTTAAGAAAATTTCTCGTCCTTGCGCTTATTGAAAGTCGATATTAACGTGCGGTTTAAAATATTACAAAAACAAATGTTTGATCAGCAAGAATTTCTGGCTATTGGAAATGACACTGTACACCGTCGAGCGACTGGATTTTTTTACAAAATTTGACACCTGCATCAATTTTTTAATTGTGAGAAATGTTCTAATAAATTCATTCCGCATCATAAAAAAGAAAAAAATTAATAATATTATTATTTGAGTTCTGAACAATATTTACAAGTTTTTTTTTTTTATTCAAAATGTCTTATAGAAACTTGGCAATATGTTATTTTACTTTGCAAGAAATTTCATACCAAACAGATTTAGTTTCTTTAACTTTGACCCTAATTTTTTTTTGACAAAATAAACAGACAAAAAAACAATTATCATAACTTTCACATCTAGTTGTTACTTAATTTGTTAATTAATTTGCAAATCCTATTTAATTTATCGGCTAATTTCCATGAAGTTGTCTTGTCACTTATTTCACTTGTTTCAGAAGAGTATAAGAGAAAGTCAAAAAAATGTGTATATATAAAAAAAAAATTAATACAGGAATACAATAATTGTTTGAAACAGATTAACAAATTATTAGGTGCCCTAATTGCAGCATTGTGCTATTTTGTAATTGCTCTGAACTAAACAATCTGCCGCATCTACATGTGAAGTTGGATTAGAATGACATTGATTGACCAAATTTGCATCGGAACAAAAATATTTTCTTTTAATTATTCTTAAACCGGAAACGGAACGTCGACCTGAAAATTATGAAAACGATAAGCGTGCTAAATATGTAAATAACTGCATATTTTGACCACTGGATATGGCGTTTTTTGTGGCATTAGCATTGCGGCATTCACATTATTTGGCACTGGCATTTGGTAGAATTGTGTTCCTCGAAATTTATTTAAATTAGTAAAAGGTAAAATAAAAAGAATCGCAATAGATATAACTAAGGCAATTACTCCTCCTAATTTATTAGGAATTGATCGTAAAATGGCATAAGCAAAAAGAAAATATCATTCTGGTTGAATATGTGGAGGAGTAACTAAAGGATTGGCCGGGATAAAATTATCAGGGTCCCCTAATCCATAGGGAGAAATTAAGGTTAAAAGAATTAAAATTATTAATATAAAAATAAAACCCAAAATATCCTTAAAGGAGTAATAGGGGTGAAATGGAATTTTATCTCTATTTCTATTTACACCTAAAGGGTTATTAGACCCTGTTTGATGTAAAAATAACAAATGAATTATTGTTAAAGCAATTACAATAAATGGGAATAAAAATGAAAAGAATAGAATCGAGTTAGAGTAGCATTGTCAACAGCAAATCCTCCTCAAAGTCACTGAACTAAATCTGTCCCAAGGTAAGGAATTGCTGAGAGTAAATTGGTGATTACTGTAGCCCCTCAAAAAGATATTTGTCCTCAAGGAAGGACGTATCCCATAAATGCTGTTCCTATGACTAAAAAAAGAAGGATTACTCCTACAAATCAAGTTGGGGGTAAGTTAATGACCCGTAATATATTCCTCGCCCAATATGTAAATAAATACAAATAAAGAAAAAAGAAGCCCCATTAGCATGAAGAGTTCGTAAAAGTCATCCATATTAACATCTCGACAAATATGATTTACAGAATTAAATGCTATTTCAATATCTGCTGTGTAGTGTATTGTAATGTATTGATAAAAAAAGGCCAGTTATAATTTGAATAATTAAACATAATCCTAATAATGACCCAAAATTTCATCAAGCTGAAATATTAGAAGGAGCAGGTAGATCGATAGATATTAACTAAAGCATTATTTATTATTTGCAAATTGCATGTAAGGCATTGGCACGATAATTTCTATAAGCTTATCCGCTATAGAATTTTTTTTTCTAATTGTTTTATTATTTTATTATTAAATATATTTATTAAGGTCTTGAGTTAACATTTTAACTATTGTAGACCATTTGCGATTACGTTAAGAGCAAATTAGATTTTTTCAAAAATATTGCTTTCTTTTAGGAAACTAAATAGTTTATCTAATTCAGTTACATCATTGCTAGCTAATATTTCAATTCCTGATATTTTGTTTTTCGCTCTACATGTTTTGAACTCTGTACAGTTTGAAAATATATGTTTTACAGCGATTGTTTCTCCGCAAGAGCATGTCTGGGCCAAGACTTATTGAAAATATGTCAGTGAGTTAGATTAGTATGTCCAATTCTTAATCTGGTCAATACCTTATTTTCCTTTGGGTTATGAAAATGCATGGATTTCCATTGTATAACGTTATTCTTTAAGTATCGCAATTTATTGCTTAATGGCGTTAGTACCCATTCGTTATCCCATGAATTCCAAATAAGTTCCTAGGTAGCATAATTTTTAAGGTCGTTGGCAATAATCGGGGTGTTTTGACAAATCGGTTTTACCTTCCTTTGCCATCTCGTCTACCAACTCATTGCCGCGTATTCCCGTATGACTTGGTATCCACATAAAGACGAATTGTTTGTTCTTAGTATTTATTTCGTCACGTATTTTCATTACTAATGCGTTTTTGAGTGTTCATATCCATAAATTGCTATTTATCTATTTATAAACTGTATTGCTTCAAGAATTGCTGTAATAGTAAATACGCTACTTATATTTGGTAAATGTTTTTGAAAGGTTATCTCATTAGCAATGAACGCACACCCTTTATTTTCGTTTAATGAGGAACCATGAGTGTAAATCCTTACGTGGTTTTGGTATTTATTTAGTTCTGCAATGAAGAGTTTTTGGAATATACTTTGGTTTTTCCATGGTGGGAGGGATTGAAATTTTGTTAGACTAATCGCTTTAATGTTCATTGGCATATTATTTTTATAAAAAGAATTCTGTATGCGTATGCTGAGCTGGTGAGTTTTGAAGGTTTATTTTTAAATTGGTTCATATTGGTTCTGAATGCCATAATTTAGTAACTGTTTTTCGCGTCTGTATTTAAGTGGTAAAATTCCTGCGTCTGCAGCTAAACTGTCTGCTGGTGAAGTTTTAAAAGCTTTAGTAGCTAATCTAATACCTTTGTTAAAAACCGGGTTCAACTTTTTTTTTTGAATGTTTCTGAAGCGGTGTCATATAAAAAGCTTCCGTAATCTATTATACTCAAGATAAGTGCGTTGTGTAGTTTTAAAGGCAATTTTCTGTCTGAGTCATAGGAAGTGTTACCAAGCATATTTAATACGTTCATCGCTTTAATGCTCTTTGATTCGACATAATCGATGTGTTCTTTCCAGCTTAGTTTGTTATCAATTATCATTCCTAGAAATTTAATTTGCGTCGTGTATTCTAATTTTTTGAAATTGAAAAATAGATCAGGATTATTTGAATTATTATTTCTTTTAGTGAAATTGACAACTTTAGATTTTGGCTCTGACAATCTAAACCCTGTCACTTTACACCATTTCTGGATGGCAAAAAGTGAGTTTTGTAGTTTGTGTTGAATCTGGTTCAAAGCTTTGTCCTTGCAAAAAACCATCAAGTCATCGGCGTATAAATATGCTTGAACCCCCTCCTCATCAAAACATCTTAAGATGCTATTTATTCCGACTAAGAACAGGGCACAACTCAGTACCGATCCTTGTGGAATGCCGTTTTCCATTATTTTTGGAGTAGACATCTTTCCTCCTATCATGACTCTAAATGATCTATCATTAAGAAAATTACTTAGAAAGAATAGCTTTTAGGCCTGTTTTGATAAGTTCTTCAATAATAAGGGGAGTGTAAGCTGTATCATAGGCTTTTTCAAGATCGAAGAAAATTGCAATTAGGTGTTCGTTATTTGCGAAAGCATCTTTAAAGATTCTCCTCAAGGACTGACATGTTGTCAATAGAGATTACTTTCCACGAATTAGGAAATATATGTTCTTTCCAGATTTTGTTAAATATTTTAAGCAAATTTTGTAGTTGATCGTTAGAAAATTTTTGGAATAATATAAGGTAACCCATCTGGTCCTGGGGACAGGGACGGATCTAGAGAATTTTATTGGGTAGGCAAGCTCAATTTTTGCGCCCCACTCCCAAAAAACGAATACTATTTTTTTTTTTGCGAAATTTCATTTTAATTTTAGGGTAAAGCTTCTAAAATTTTCCATTCAATCGACATGATTATAAATGCGCTAACACGCGGTTGGGTCATCGTCGATCGAAGATAGTTTTTTATTAGCTTCAACTTGGAGAATGTAAGCAGTACGCGAAGCGATACAATCAAATTGGGAAAACTGTAGTCAAGCTTCATTTGCATTAGATATTTAAGCATAACTTTAGCAGCAAGTGAAACATCAAAAGACTGAAGCATTTTACTGACACTATTTATTCGTGACAGAATCTCGAACCAGATAACACTGCATAGCACAAATTCAAATTTTGCCATTTTACTAATGAGAGTTTCTGCTTTAGTAGCCATGTTGCATTCCTCCGACTCGGTGATATCCCAAAGCGCAGCTAAAATACCTTTTAACTGAAATCTTACTGGCTTAACTGCATCAATACGAGCTTCCTATCTGGTATCAGATAATGGCTTTACAGTTAAACCTTTTACGTGATTGATAAAAAAAATTTCTATCATTTCGTGGAAGCCGCAAAGAAATTGTAGAGTGATTGCAGATTCAGGAAAAATACAATGATAACAGTCTTTTCTCTTCATTTGAACCATTATACTGACATCCTTGGCCTCTCACATCCTGTAATGGATATTTAAGTGAAAATCAAAAAGATTAAAATGAATAACTTTTCGCATACCTTGATTTTCAAGCCTGCAGCTATAAGTTTGTTGTATCATAAGTATTATAAGTTTGTTGCAGTTGTTGTATCAACGACGAACATCGAAAAGAAGAATTCTTGTATATCCATCAATTCGTCGTCCCAAATTCTTATTAACAGTCATTTGTTCAGTTTTTGAAACATCCCTTGTGCAGTCTAAGATTATCGAGTAAAACTCTCATCAATTAAATTATCGATGGACTTTCCACGGAGATTCATTCTCAGGCCTGATGTGCGGTAAGGTGTTCAGTTCGAGTTTCGTGCTTGATCAAAATTGTAGCAATATTTTTTTCAATTCGAGAATCCCTTCAAGAAAAATGTGTAGTAAAAATACATTTTTTTAATTAGCTCACTTTTTTACCATTTGTTGCCAACTGTGAAATTCGTCTGCCGAAAATTTTACAACAAACTGAAATTTTTTGCAAAAATAAAACTCATTTTTGCGCCCCTCTCCTGAAAATTGGTAGGCAATTGCCTACCTTGCCTCTATAGACGGTCCGTCCCCAGCCTGGGGATGAGTTCTTTACTTCTTTTAACGCGTGTTTTAATTCATTTATCGTAAATTCTTTACTGTAATCCTCTAATTCAGGACCACTTTCTGGATGGTTGAATAATTGAAACAATCTATCTGTCGTTTAAAGTCGTCGTTGTATTTTTCTGTTCGTGAGGATTCTTGGTATGACTTTGCGAATGCTTCTAATATTTCTGAAGTATCAGAAACTATTTTGTCCTCTGCCTTTAACGATTTTATGTTAGATGCTACTTTTTTCCCATTTAAGGTTCTGATTTTAGAAAATACTTCACTAGATTTTACTCGCGAGTTGATAGAGTTAACGTAATTTTCCCAAGATTATTTTTTCAGTGTTTTCATTTAATAACGCAATTTGTGATTTGTTTTATGATATTCGATTTTGTCTTCTAGTTTAAAGTTTTTCCTGAATTTGTTAAAAAGATCTGATCTTTTTTCATTAGTGATGATAGTTCATTATTGATTTAAAAAAAAAAAAAAACATTTTTAAAACATTAAATAAACATTACATTTCATTATCATATATTATTCATTATTGATTTATTATAGTTCATTATTCCACCAGGGTAATTTTTTTTGTTTGAGGAATCCAAGTTTGCGGATTGCATTGTCCGCTGCGGAACGAACCGATTTTTCAAGATCCGACAAGTTTGAGTTAATGCTTTTGCTTTCATTGTATTCTTTTATATTTAGATTTAACGAGTATTTTTCCCAATCGGCATTTTTTAAGGTCGTGGAATTTTTCTAGGTTCACAAAAGAAAAACTCTAGATCCAAAAAAGAAAAAGTCTAGGTTCATTTAAAAAAGAAAAACTATAGGTTCGTTCTTCAAAAGAAAAACGCTAGATTCGATTCAAAATGAAAAAAGCTAGATATGATTGATTTGTATACACCGTGTAGGACCATCAATTGATTAATAAATAAATTGATTTATCATCGTGTATTAAATCGTGTCGTGTGCGTATAATTTTATATAAAAAAATTATATATTTCTTCTTTTTTTATAGGTATATGTTTTTGAATTATTATTTATTATTCAGTTTTTATAATTTATTCCAAAAACTTCAAAATTATAAACAAGTGAGCACGACAACGCGCGAAGTCTCAAAGAATTTCGGTCAATACTTATACGATTACGAAGTGAACATCAGAAATGTAAATGCAAATCTAAAAAAGAGCTTTAAATCTGATTCATGTCTGACATCCTTTTTATTTACTTTTCGCTCATTAATATCAGATGGAAGTGGCAATTGAACCAGAATTCCATCGAATTTATTGTCGAGCATAACTTCAAGGCTCACTCATGCTTTCTTGCTAAACCGGAGGATCAAGCAAAGCCAAAGATTTCTGAAGAAGTTAAAGATGTTATACGCCGTATTTTTGATACTGGGGTACGCAAACCGATGCGAGTTTTGAGGAACCTGCGAGTGCAACACCAACAACTGATGAAAAGCAGTAAACAAAAAACTGGACTGTATGAGAAGGAGCCAGACTATAATCGTATTAAGTATCAAGTGAAACAACTCCGCGATGAAAAATTCGGAATTGGAGAAATCTCTCTTGGCGAATTAGAAGAAATTTTGAAAAATTCTTCTGACATACCAGCTGATCCCGATGAAGCCTTTGTAATTGGGTACAACGTGCAATACGCTGAAGGTGATATATCGGAAGCTAGTAGCGCAAATGAATCAGATGGTGGTGATTCAGGCGATAGTGAAACAGAAGTCGCAGGCAATCGTCATTTCTGGTTCGCTACCTCAACGAAACGGCTAATCAATAATTTCACCAGAAGTGAATTAATTTGTGCAGATGATACATACAAATTCGTGTGGAATGGCTTTCCAGCATTCGTTATTGGAACTGTTGATAAATGCCGACAGCATCATAAAATCCTATTCGGAATAACATCGAAAGAAGATACAGAATTTCAGCGCCAAATTAAAATAATTTAGTCAATAAGTCAAAGTTTATTCATTGTAGGCTTTGAGAAGCATTGCAGCAAAGTTAACTAAAACCGAAAACCTTCACGAGGATGGGCTGACATTGCTTGCTGATGCAGCATTCAAAATTAAGAACGCTTTTCTTTTGGTTTGACCTCATGGTATTGTACTGATGTGTTGGTTCCATGCAGCGAAAAGAATTGACGAAAGAATTGAACGTCACATGCACAAAGACTACGTAATTGAAATGAAGACAGATTTGCGAATTTTGCAGGCTTCCCAAAGTCCCAAAGTATTCAACAAGGCTGTTGAGCTGTATTTGGAAAAATACGGTTCTCCAAATAACTTTTCACACTGTTTTCGAGAGCAATGGATCAAGAATCACCCATTTTGGTACGAGGGTACCGCTCTGATTACACCAAGCACACAAGCTGGACAGGAGTCGGTTCATGGTCACACGAAAGACACATTCACTGAAAACGAGAGAGTATCGATGCGTGAAATGATGAATCTATCTGGAGAAATCGCTGGTAACTGGAGCCTTGATTTACGCGACCATAAGCCGTATGAAACACAGCCCATAATTGAGGAAAATGATTGGATCACAGCTTATAAATTTGCAAAGAAGAATATTCCAGTTATGCGGGATCCCAGTGATGTTGACGGACAGTGCAACAGCGAGCATTGGTGGGTAAGCGCTGAGTATGGTGGCCGAATCACATCGAAGATGATTCGTAACGTCAAGACATTGAATTGGAAAACATTCGACAAATTTCGAGATATTAATTTCAGCGCATACGAAGTAACAATTCAAAAACCAGTTGACGATAGCTATGTCCATGTTTTGTGTACATGCAAACTGTTCCAAAAGAAATTCAAGTGCACTCATTCACTGGGAATGAAGATTCGATTGAAGATGATTGCAGTCGCCGAAGGTATCAAGCGAAAAGTTCGTGCCGGGCGAAAGAAATCAACTGCACTGCCAATCACTCGAAAGCACAAAACCGGTCGTCCAGCAAAGGCTCAAGTTAGGCTCATTCGATTCTTAAAAAAATAATAATAAAACAGATTTTTCCAACAGATTTCTATTCGTAAATTATATTCTCATTTGCAACAGAAATAAAAGCATTTTAGTTTATTTCGAATAGACTTTTGTATTCTCGTTGATGGACGTGAAAATTTAATTTTTTTCTAAATGAACCTAGGTAGAGTTTTTCTGGTGGACTGTAGACTTTTTCATTTTGAATCGAATCTAGCGTTTTTCTTTTGAAGAACGAACCTAGACTTTTTCTTTTTTAAATGAACCTAGACTTTTTCTTTTCTGGATCTAGAGTTTTTCCATTTTGAATCGAATCTAGAGTTTTACTTTTGGAGAGCGAACCTAGAGTTTCCCTTATTTTTTGTACCTAGACTTTTTCTTTTCTGAATCTAGAGTTTTTCTTTTGTGAACCTAGAAAAATTCCACGACCATTTTTTAAGATGTATCTTTTCCTTACTGTAATAATGTTAGAGTGATTTATCAAATTTAAAATAATAGGAAAATGGTCACTTCCATGAAGATCTTCTAAGGTTGACCAATCATAATAATTTAAGAGTAGATGTGCAAATTGTTAAGCCGATTGAAGAAAACGTATTGTAGGCCATGCTGAAGTGCGTGGGAAAATTGTAGTTCATAATACCCAGATTAAAATCATCAAGAATATCTTCTATCATTGCACCTCTACTGTTTTTATTATCCGAGCCCCAAAGAGGACTATGACAATTAAAATCTCCCTGTATTAGGAACACAGGGCCTAATTGTCTGATTAGATCAATTATATCATTTCTACTCACATTTTCAGAGCCGGTAAGTACAAATTACATATTACATGCTCGATTGGATAATTTACTTTGACTGCGATTGCCTGTAGATTTGTGCTAAGGTGAATTTCTTTTGAATTTATATTGCTTTTAACCATTGTCATGACTCCACCATGCGCGATTGTATCAGAGTTCTAATTTTTGTAGTAGGTATTATAATTTTTGAATTTTGGCTCATATGAAAAATTAAATTTGGTTTCTTGTAGGTTTATGACAGAAAAAGAGAATTGACTTATTAGATATTTTAGTTCATTGTAGTTACTGTTAAATCCCCGCATGTTCCGGGACATGATGAATGATCATTTCAGCGTCGCTCTCATAGTCTGTTTTATTTTTCTTTTGTCTTGTTGTATTCGATGATTCTGAATTCCTTTTGGGCATACGTTTGCGTTTTTCAATCATGTTGTTCTGAATTTCTGGTTGATCCTGGCATGTGCACTTACATTTGCATTCCTTTGCTTTCAGTTGGTCAGCGAATGTTTTTTTTGAAAAATTGTTCAGAATATTTTGTGTTGTAAATTTTGGCTGCGTTGGTCTTTTCATTGATGCTGAATGCAATTATTTCCTTATTTTTTAAGAAGGCTTTGCATCTTTTGTACAAAGAGCTGTGGGATTCATTGCAGTTGGCGCATTTTGGTTGGTTGTTGCATATTTCCCCTTCTTTTGTATTGGCTTCGAACAGGACAGACAAATTTTTATATTTTTGCATACTTTAGAAATATGGCCGAAGCGTGCAAATTTGTAGCATTGTGTTGGGTTAGGAATGTAAGGGCGTACGCTATAATTCATGTATCCGGCCTTGATTGCTTCTGGGAGTATGTTGGAACTGAATGTTAGGAAGAACGTACCAGTTGCAATTTGTCCACCGTTCATATTTCTCTTGAATATTCTTTTAATTTCAGTGACATTGAACTTCTTTAAGTTTTCAATGATGGTTTCGTCGGATTCGCACAGAAGTTCAGGGGCCATTATAACTCCTTTTGATGTGTTTAACTTTGTATGCTCAAAGATGTCTACTTTGATGTTTCCAGGTAGCGAAATAAGTTTAACGATATCCTTTGCTTGTTTCAGATTTTCTGTTTCGATTAATATTGTGCCGTTTTTCAGGGCTTTTATATTTTTTGGGACGCCAGCGATGCCATTAAGGCATTTTTCTATTAGAAATGGAGAGATCTTCAGCATTGTTTCTGTTTCGTGGACTCTTTTCATGATCAGGAACTTTTCACCTGGAGTTTGATTTTTTAATACGATTACCATTATCAAATATGCATTTATTAGCAGTTCCGATGTTTCCTTTATCAATAATGGTTTGTTTCAATTTGCTCAGAGCATTGGGTGAAAGATTTCTGGTAGAACCAGAACCTTTATCTAATTGTCCTTTTTCTAATTTCTGAATGAATTTTACGATGTATGTTTGTAATATTGTTTATATTCGAGAAAACAATTGTGGAAACTTGATAGGCTGTCTTTTGACGTTTTTTTAGATAGAGATCAAGGTGCTGATGTTGTGTGTTTATGTACCCTCCTATTTTTCTTTTACTCCCATTTGATTTCCCAATAGTGTTATAAGTCTTTAAAGTGCTGATTGTGCAGAGCTCTGTTTGACTTTAATTTTTGAAATTGATCTATTCTAGATTGGATTTTGCTCTGCATTTATCTAAATATGTTCTATATAGAAGATAGAAATCTTCTCTTTATTTATGTTATAAACTTGTTGATGTGTTTATAACAACGATGAAGATGAATTAATTATTGGCAGTACAGACCATAAATCCTTATTCGGTTACAGCTACTTTAAGTTAATCAAATCCTAATGCATTGTAGATTGAGCTGGAATTTTGATGAATGTTTGAAATCGTCGAGAAATCGTCATTCATTGGACGAGACTCATTGCTTTCGTTTTGGTTTTGCAGATTTGAAAGAATTCCTTGAACTTCTGTAACAGTTTCTGTTAAAAAGGGTGATGCGCAGTCAACCAGCTTGTAGTTAGCGATTACAACAATAGAAATAAAACTATAGGTTAATTTAACTGTTACAAGTTTTATTTCTCGCGTCTACTTTCTATAAAGGTCTTACTACGACTAACTCAAATAATAACATGATTTGAAGGGAAGGTTCGAAAGTTAATTGTTGGTTTTCTATCAATGTCCAAGGGGAACGTCAAATTGATCTACATCGATACTCCAATAGTTTCCTATCCAGATATATTTTGAGGCTTCAAATTGCAGGACTAATAAGATCCAAACCAAACAACAAATTCACATTCCACAACAATTTCTTCTACGCTCTTTTCGCAAATAATCAAATGACAAATTGCAACTAAAAAAATTCTCAAGAATAAGTTCATAATTTCCACACAAATGTTGTTAAGCACTTAATCAATTCAACGACTGTAAAGCAACTGAGCTATATTATGATTGTTGTTCGAATGAATATTTTTAGCATATTGGCAACAGCAACGTAAAGTCGAAAATTCACCGATTCTCTTCACGTTTCCATATCGCGCCTAATACAAGAAAATAAATTTTTAGATCATTAGCTTTTCAGCGATAGGACCTAAAATTTCAGAATAAACTGAAAACACAACATCAACGCATCAACATGATCAATCAACATGAGATTTTATTCTATATTATACGTCATTTTTAACTTGATTTGATTATCTGAGATTCCACGAGCTATATAAAATCTCCAATTAAATATATAAGTGAAAACTTAACGTATTTCCATACAAATTAGGACATTACTAAATATTGACATACATGTGGAATTATGTTTTCCCATTAATTTCGATCTATTAATATTAGCACGACAATTTTGTGCATCCCAACTTGAAACGTGAATATTACTTACTGTTTTCATACTCATGCTTATTACTTTTTTGCAGATTTGGTGTTAACATTTGAAGACAGTAAGTCGACGCAAATTTAATTCACATAACGTTTTTGCTCTCGTAAATTCGACAAACTGACAAGAAAATGTCTTCTCCACATCATCATATATACAATTTCGACTTATTTTATAATTCAAAAGAACATTTTTTATGTGAACTCCAGCTAAATGTCTCTGCATTTTATTATATATTTAACTAAAATTCGGTGACGTAAAACGCTCACACTGTAAAAAACCTATGTGAGCTGTCAATTTATTAAGACTATCGAAGGTTTTTAATGTTGTTGGATTCTCACGATCAACACATTTTAATGGACATATCTATAAAGAGTCCGGCTTCGTTTTTGTTGAATGTTTGATCCTGTAAAATTTGCTTCTTTCCTTCAGGTTGCAAAAACTTCCATTGAATGTATAATTTAACATCAGTCCAAAGCATATGACTATTAAAATTAACACAATGATTTCTTAAAAATCTAAATGTGAGCTCGTCATACATAGGCGTTTGTTCCACATTTTGGAGATCAGGAGGAGTGGAGGAGTATGGCCATCAAAAACTCCAAGGAACGTTAAAATTTAATCAATTGTACGAGTTTTCTTTGTCAGTTTTTTTAAATTTGCTTCTAAAATTTTTTCATCGCACGGATGAAGAAACCAAAAGAAAAAACAGGACTTGCTAGACATGAATTGCTCGACAGAACTAGAAGCCATAAGGAAGATGACATTTTGTTTTCCAGTTAGCCTTTAATTTTTGGATTTTTGCATCTCATCACGTTCTGGACGAGATGCCTTTTTCTCAATACTGAGATAGGTTTATAAATAAATAAAATTTCTACTGTTGTAGAAATATAGGAACATAAGTTTAATAAATTAATTCCTATCGGCAAAATACACCCGAGCTAGGAAATAAATTCCCAATAATTTGTCACCTTGATAATCGTCACAGCAATAGGTTGAACAAACCCAACCCAATAGTGCTCAGAATTTGCTCCGGATAAACAGTGGACTGAGATTGCTGATTAAAATGAAATAATGTCATTTTCGTTTACGCATTTTTGCCACCCTCGCGAACTAAATATCAGGGATAAAAAAAATATCATTTAAACACTGATAAAAAATGGCCACTTGTGAATTCTCGATTATTAATTATCTGACTTTGCCTTTCTGACTTTGCCTTAATTACATAACAGCGTATTAAGTCGGTAAATAACGAAATCCTCTCACGAGAGAGTAATTTTGAGCACGTTTTCGGACAAAATTTGTTCGATGATGGTAAATCAATTTATATGCCATCAATATCATCGGGTATCGTCAACTTGATGGATAAAAATTCTCTCTTTTACTAAACCTACATACATTTTTCCAAGGGGTAAATCATCGACCAAAATTGCCGGATGGATCGCCATTTTTCTCGGGATCGACGAGATCTACAGAGATCGGCTCACAATTTTTACATGAGAGTCAAAATGAATTACAGTCAACATTTATGGCATCGTCATAAAACTCGTTCGAATTCATTTAAAATTTTAGGAAAATGGGAGAGGATACTAAGAACCCTTTTGAGACAATTACAAACAATCCTAGTGAGGTCTGGCCGGAAAATTAATTGGTGAGCTACTGAGGAACTACTTAGGCTCATTTTTTAGGACGAAGAGCAGATGGACTGACGAATTTGGAAAACGACGGTTCGTTTCAAGCAATCGATCAATTGCAGAAGCCTTTTCAGGACCGACAATAAATTACTTAAATAAATAATATTATCAGACTTTAACAAATAAATGGTTAGAAAATAACTCCGTTAAATACAGACTTAAATATTAGGTCTTTCCCCGATTTTATTCTTTGATCGACGCCATTCTCCGCTCAACCCAAACAAGCAATATCCAACTAATGAATTACTTCTGAATGTGAGAAATAAGTAAATTTGTAATGTGCATGCCAGCTTTATTTCTTGTAATTAACGTTAATATTTAAAAATTGCCACTAATTAGAATCAGTGATGATGATTTGTTATCCATTCCATTTTGTTATATTTTGCATTCTTTGCTACTTAATGCAGGTTATCTCAAGTTTCTCTTATCGTTACTTTCTGATAAATATTTCTTCCCTTATTTAAACTTATACACGTATTTGGAGAGTACATTCAGGTGTATTTTGCATATTTAACGGATATCTCATCACGTTTAACGTTCATAATCTAATACTAAGAGCAAATGAAATAAAATATTATAGTTTTTTGTTAAGAAAACTACAGTGTAAAACTGAGGTTTTCAGTGTAAATTTTAGTAAATTTTAAACTTTACCTAAGTAAATTTTCGTTGATTCGTCTTTTAAGAATTTTTTTTTCTTTTTTAGACCTGATGTGTGCTCGTTGACTGCTCGTCGAATGAATATGCTAAGAAAAATGATGGCAGCTAAAGCAGTGTGCTCGTTCGTAAATTGTTATAATTTTTGAAACTGATTTGAATTAATAAATGAAATGGAATATGAAGTGACTCGATATAGATTTAGAAAATAGCGCTCTTGGCGCAAACAATAATTAAATAAGAAAATTTGTCAAAAATCTTATTTTTAGATATTTTTCCTGACGTAACATGAAATATTGTCATTTTCGTCGGCCAATATTTTACAGAAGGGTCCACATTTTATTAAAAAAAAAAATCCAGAAGTCTTCCGTGATCATTCCTGATACTCTGATGCCAACAATATAAACAGCCAATATATATGTTCCGCTAGCTTGGTAAGTATTTAAATTTAATATATAAGAGATATCAATTTAATATCAAGAAATAAAATATCTATTTCCATATTCAATTATGCTATGCGTTAGCCAAGTAAGTATATTGGGATTGTTACTTTCACTTTTTATATGCTTTCAAATGTTGAATTTAAATTTAGTAATCTTGGGATTAGTGACAGTCATTTGTCATCAGCTTGCTCAATTTGTGAATTTCCACAGATCTTTAATCTTTGGAGAACATTCCGATACAAGTACAATTGATCGCTAAAAATTATTTGCGAATTTTTAAACCTTTTTTTCCGTTATTAAACATACATAAAATTTATTCTCAAATGACTCAAAAATAAAAAATCCACTCTGAATAACAAAAAAAAAAATGAAATCGCAACCAGAAAAAAAAATGAAATCGCAACCAGAAAAAAAAAACGCAAAAATTTTACTTGTCATTGTTAGTACGAGATGAATCTTCCGAAGATAGTCACCATTTTTGCGACTCTCAGTGATAATGTTGTATTCGGTTAATTGAAGATGAATTCAGTGTTTAATAGTACAAATAGCAGAATAATTAATAATCCCAAGTGAGAAGAGTGTAACAAACTGGGAGTGAATAATTTATGTCGATCTTATTATTTACAGCTATAATTATGGAAGCTCTCTGACAACAAAGGGTCATCAAAAAAAATCAAATAGACATTTTATGGTCGAGAAACTATTAAATCATTCCTCCAGGCAAGGACCGTCCATATAGGCAATTGCCTACCAATTTTCAGGAGAGGGGCGCAAAATGAGTGTTATGCTACTTAGGGTGACCATATTGAAAACAAAAAAAAATAGATAAAAAAAAGTACAGGCTGAAATATTCATCCTTTTCTCAAGTCATATCCAGGTAGAAAGAAATGCAATGGTTTAATTAATAATTCCTGTCGGGAAGAAAAAAAGTTAAAGCCAGGTCTAAAAACAGAAAACACCTGGCAAAAAAAGTACAACAAAAGTACACCTCAAAAAAAATATTAAAGGGGAGGAGGGCGCAAAAAGTGAACCTGCCTACCCAATAAAATTCTCTAGATCCAGCCTGGAGGCTCCAAGGACGAGCATAAAGTCGATGCGGACAACCATCAACAACAATTACCTTAGATTTTCAAGCATCAGGAACCTGGAAAAAATATGTTACGTATTTAAATTCGCGCGGAGGGATATACTGCGATGGAATGTCAGGTAGCAACCTTCGATTGGTCAACTGATCGGGACCATTCTAATAAATACATGTGAGCTGTCAGTTTATGAAGAATAATGTAAGTTTTCAAGGTTGGGGGATTGGAGTCAACAAAACATTTTAATGGACAAACCTACGTAGGATCCGTCTTCGTTTGACCTGAAGACTTGCTAAACTGCAAGAAGTAATTCCATATTTACATATTTAAAAATCGTCCTTTTCTGATCTGAGACATTGTATGGATTGATCGCACAGCCCCGACGTAAAAGTGTCCGTATGATTTTTCTCGGCAGGGCATTAAATAAATTATCAACACCTATGTCCATCAATATTTGAGAATAATCAAAAAAGTCAAAAAAATCGTTGACTATTCTCACGTAGGGCTTGATACATTTTTCGAAGTCCAGCGTGTCACAGATAATATTTACAATTAATTTCAATATTCTATTTGAATAACAAATAATACGGGACGAATTATTAACATTCAAATCCCTAATGAGAATAATATTATTGTAACTGAAATATTGTCTATACCTCTGGAATGCAATTCTCATAAATGTTCGCGTAGTTTTATTATGAACATAGTTTTTTGGTCAGCAGAGCTGGAATTTATGCCTGTGTGGTTATAATACAAAATGAGGTAGCACGTAGCAATGGCTTTCGTCCAAATTACTATGGTCTATGGAAAAGCGCAACCCCAACTGTCGCGAACTGTATGTAATCGGATGTAAAATGTTATACTAAATTGATGAAAGAGTGGAGAAGAAACATTTAGTAAAGTAGGACCTGAAAAATAAGATCGGCATTAATGAGGTCTAAAACACTGTTTAATACATTTCAAGACAATATTTGAAGCTGTGGAACAAATTTTTGAAAAAACCATGTTTTCGTCAAATTTCACGTATATCGTGAGTTTCCCTGGAAAATCCGGAAATATTAAAAGAAAAGTAAAAAATGCAGTTTGATTAGCTCCAGGTCCATGAGTTTTCTTGAATCGATAATAAGTCGGGAACATATAAAAAAAAGAAAAATTTAACGATTTTTCATGGAAAATGTAGATCAAGTTTTCAAGATTTCAGAAAACCTAATATACCTAATAGTTTAATTTGTTTTAATTGGAATCCCATTGGACTATTAAAAAAGTTAATAATAACAAATGTGTACATACCTTGCAGTTCACTAATGTTTCACCGGTTGCGTCGCCGGTGTTTTGGCTCGATTGTCTCGGCTTGGTTTTAAGACACAAATGTTGGCGGTCTAGAACTCGGTCCGGGCATTTCGACAAATTACGTTTCCTCTTCAAATGGATAAATCATTTGGAAACCCCCGACATCAGATTGCACCGGGTATGAAAACAATGAGGCACCATCTATCGGAAAAAAATCATTTGTTCAGACTGAAGTGACTGAAGTGGCAACACTTATGCGCTATTGTTGTTACTTGGTAATATCAGCCTGGCGAGCCGGATTAACTGTTGGGCCTGACTTGGAACTGTTGACCAAACTGGAAAGATTGGAAGGATTGGAATAAAAATTATTTTTTGAGAAATTCCTGTGGCTTATAAATTGATCCCTGCCGAACATCAGTTCTCGAATCACAAATGAAAAATATTCAACCATGACCCATGAATGATGTAGTATATCAGTAAATGGAATTACTCGAAGCAACAAGCAAATCTTTAGCTCTGTCTTCACGGTCTTTCAATGAAACTCAAGAATGAGGGGGTCAGATGTCATGAAGAAATGTGGTGAAGCAATTATTATATTATTATTAGCCTGTTATCAATCCAGTATCGGATAAAAGGCAACTCGACAGAAACGCTGGTAATTACAAAAAAAAAAAAAAAAACAAATTTTAAGGCCGCAGAGTGCAGGAAAAAAGAACTGATTGTAAGGACAAATTTCCTTAATTTTTAGTTCACAGAAGCCTCCCTCTTGTTGAAATATTTTACACGGGCCATCTTCTTCCGTTTTGTTCAGATTCTTGTACACTCATTCTCAATTTCATTTTGAAAAACCGCAAATTTTGATTAATTTTTACGTTCCATGTGAGTTTTTTTGCAGCCCGAATTACTTCCACGCTCTGGCTATGCGGGTTGAAGCACTAGAATCCAATTTAAAAAATTCCGGAACAGAATTGGTGTTAATTTTCCAAAGCGAAGCCTACTTTTTTTAAACATAATTGAACCAATAACTAATCAGCAACAAAAAAAACGAAAAAGCAAAGCGCAAAAAAATACATCACCTTCATCAGCATAATCAATAAAATTCTCCAAGTTACTACACAATATTGAAATACAATCAATCTACATGACCAATTCTAAATGTACACATTCAATTTACCTCAATGAATTGGAACATCAGTTGTTTTAAGTTTTCCTTATTTTTTTCCTTCTTTTTTCTATTATAAATTTTCTGTTTATATTACTTTTACTACATATTACTATTATTTCGCCACTTTAAATTTACCTGAAATTACTTATTTTAATCAGTTTAATTCTAACTCTCAATACAAATTCTCCTTCTCCAATGCGGTATTTTTTAAACATACGTAGCCTCCGGGTTGGTTTATGCTTCAGAAGCTAAGCAAGAGCCCTGTAACTTATTGTTTTCCATCTTCAAACCACCAATTAAGCCAATTCGGAAGCTAATTAGCTTTAATAGGATGGATCATGAAAAAATCAAAAAGTGTCAAACGTCTCTACTGACTAACTCATTTAGATTTAGTTCATTCTTAACTGAATTTCAAGCAGCCATTTTGTCACACACTACAAGTTGGAGAAAATTTTAAAAAATTGTTCATGAACTTGGAGATTTACAATTGTATGGTAATTATATACGGTGGTATATGTATGGTTATATACGAGATAACTATCGTAATTAGTAAGTAACTATTAAGTACCCTCAAAGAGAGATGGCACGTTGTCGACTCAAACTATACAGAACAAAATAAACACCAAAATTCGGCTAAATACACAATCATGCAACCGCAAACAGCTTCAAGAAAAGTTTACAATCTACAGCCATGAGTAAACATCAATCGTGGATGAACCCTTTTTAAATCCAAATGAAGTAGCAGGAATTACGTTAATTTTATACATGTTCATCCATTATTTCCTTCACTCTCGTGTTGATGATTTTCACCCCGACTTGAATTAATGCAATTGGGTGATATGAGGCAGTGTCATTCGGATTTTTTTTTTTGTTTAATAATGGACACAATGATAATAGTCTTCATTTCCTCCGGCAGCTGTCCTTTCTTCCAGATATCGTTAAGAAAATCAGAAAAATTGCATAATTGCAGAAATATCCATTTCTTCCGACATTGAAAATGAATCTAATCAGAACCTGGTGCAGAAATTTTCTTAAAGCTGAGATTCTATTCATACCTTCAAGTTAAATCTTCCACTGGATGATAATTCAGAAACTGCTTCTTTTGGTTTAAAGGATAAAGTCAATTTAAAATTTTGTTGGCAATTTCCTTTGAATCAGAAATTAAATTAAAATATTTTTCCTTAGTTTTGTGTTGAAGCATTGCAACCATTTTCCATACATTCACGAGTGAAGTGAGCGGATTTTATTTCTTCAATCAATTCACGACTTTTTTTATTTTTAGACCTTTTAATAGCGTTTCTCATTTCTTTATATTTTGATCTAACTTTGTCACTATTTCTGATGAACTTTTGTTATTGTACTCACTAATAACTTTCTTCTTTTCGTTTTTTAGTTTTTCCGTTTCATCATTCCAACCAATATTTTGGATTATAATCTAATGGTACATGTTTAGTATTTTCTTTAAGGCTATTTTTCGTGGCTTGTTGAAAACTTAGAAGAATCTTTACAGTTACTAATATTGCTATTCATAAATTTAACGATATTTTTGAGATTTACTGTTATTTTTTTATCACATTTTCTTCTAACATTATTTCTTTGTATTTCAATTATCACGCAATAATGATCACTTCCAAGGCATTCATTAATCACATCCCATTTAAATAAGTGATGAATATTTGGTGGGCAAAAAGATAAATCAATTGCTGAATGAATGTTTGATGAAACTGAATTTTTCTTCGTCCTTTTACCATTATTTAAAATCACTAATCATTATTTGAAATTAAATCAGCTATAAATCTCTTGCTGTTGTAATAGACGATCCCCATAGTGAATGGTGAGCATTAAAATCACCACCTTTGAGGCACTTTTTGTTATGTATAAAGTCGATGATTTTTTTAAAGATTCTTCCTCAATTTCTTTGTTGTTTTTCTTCGGGCACATAAATTGAAAAGCAGTCAAAATTTTCTTTCACTAATTTAATTCCAATGATTTCAACATGTTTAAGATTCAAATTTATATTAATTATTTGAGTTTGAATACAACTTGTCACTATTATTCCTACACCTCGATATCCTATGGATTTCGAATGATTTAAATGTACATTATAGCCTCGAAATATAAAAATTATCTCCATCGATAGACCAGGTTTCTGATAGAAGAACGAAATCGATGTTTTCACGAAAAATAAATGCATCAATTTCATCCTTGTTGGACCGAAGACTTCTGTGTTATGTTGTAGGATCTTATAAGGTAAAGTTGCAATAAAATTAATTCTTCATTATTAATCATTTTTCATCCATGTATTCATCGGCCCACAAGTCTCAAATTGATTATAATCGACGATATCTCTTCTATGATTATTGTAAACTTTTTTATTGACGTTCCATTGATTCTGATTTTTCTTTAATTGTGTTTGATTGTTAACTTTCAATTCTTGATTGTTTTGATTTGATAATAATTTGACGACTTGATGACGATATGTTTCGTGTATATTGGATTTTTTGTTACATTATATGAAGACCCAGCCAATGGATTAATTGTTTTTCTTGTTTCACAATGCATCGTTGATTAGATTTTCCTCTGTTCTTCGTTTCTTCGTCATAAAATT
The DNA here is from genome assembly GCA_018397935.1 of Propsilocerus akamusi. Lineage (NCBI taxonomy): Eukaryota > Metazoa > Arthropoda > Insecta > Diptera > Chironomidae > Propsilocerus > Propsilocerus akamusi. Next base: position 26,644 of record JAFFZY010000041.1, read on the forward strand.
TTGTCTGGGTAATATTGTTGTTGTTGATGTCTTTGAGAATGAATTTGTTGATATTGTTGAAGTTGTTGCTGTTTCTTCAATTTCATTTTTGATTGAAAATTTCTGATCGCTGCTTCCGAAGGACGTGGAGCATTTTTTTAAAATTTCACGAAATGAAGGACCTTGATGTGTTGTACTGGAAATTCGTTATCATCAAATAAACCTCTGTTGTTAATGAAATCCTTGAACAAATAGCTTCACGAGCCTCGATGTATCCCATATTGTATTTACCCATATTGTATTAGATTTCTTCTGAAAGCCAGTGATTCACATTTAACTCATCAAAACGGTGATCAAGATGACAATGAGCACAATTAGGAGTAGATGAATCGCAATCTTTCAGATCATGTAATTCTGAAGCACAATTTTTACAGCGCTTTTTTAAACTTTTACATTCGTTGTTTCGTGACCAAATCTAAGACAGAACTCACAAAGCTTTACTTTTCCAACAAAAGGCGTTATTCAAAATCTTGTATGTATATGCTTTACATAATTTGGTAAACGTGTTTGTCTGAATGTAAATTTTTACTGCTCCGGTGAATTCAAAT